>VCRD01003769.1:1910-38538 GCA_006783055.1 Trinorchestia longiramus
AAATTGGTAATCCCTTTGAAAAATTGCCCGGTGAAATTGGTAATCCCTTTGAAAAATCGCCCGGTGAAATTGGTAATGCCTTTGAAAAATCGCCCGGTGAAATTGGTAATCCCTTTGAAAAATCGCCCGGTGAAATTGGTAATCCCTTTAAAAAATCTCAGGGTGATATTGGTAATCTCTTTGAAAAACCGCTCCACGAAAGGAGTGATCCCTTTAAAATATCGCTCAGTGAGGCTGATGACTCTGTTAGAGAACCGCATGCCGTAGACAATCTTTTCGACAACTCTACTAGTGAAGTGGAAGCCCTCCTTGGAGGTAGAGATGGGAGGCCCTGTGAGGGTCTCAGGAACTGCAGCGAGGACTCTGCAGGGTCGGGCAACCCCCCTGCAACAGGAGGTATTCATGAGAGTCGCCGTTGTCAACCCAAGTTCCTGTGGAGGACTGGTAATGAGGGCAAAACAGGTGAATTACACGAGCTTTGTATGCTATTATGTTACCAAAGTTTGCAATTCAGGTTGCTGATTCAAAGAAATTGTGATTCATTTTAACAATTTAGAACGAATTCTGAAATGAGCCTGTACATTTTTCTGTTCTGTTTTCGAAGATTTAGGTATTAGCTACTTTACCTCTTTGTCTTCTGCTGTACATAATAGTAGTCTGTAGTTTACTTGAAAATTTCTGTCTACTTTTCTACAATGAACGAACTTTAGTGATGAGTATTTTTTTGCATATCTACGGTAGAATTTATTACTTTATTTATTGGTTGACTCCTAGCTATGTAATGTTTTGTGAGAGGCAGTTATTAGCTTGAAAGAACAGATGAAATCCGAGAGGTTTTGGCTGACAGAAGTCTGATTGGATGGTCTAAAATAATCATATCTTGGACGTTCCTACAATGATTTGAATAATCGGCGGCTATAAATTGGTTTAAAATAATATTATAGTAAAGTAAATGAAGTTTAATGGTAAAGTTCTAGTGCAAACAAATTAGGTAACATCACGATGGGGAAAATAATAATTAGGGATATATTGAATTAGTGATGCAAAATACGCTTATAAAAATTCACATTGGCTAAAACACATACATGATTTCATAGAATTATGCTGTGCAGTAAGCATTATACTTATACTGCGCAGTGCTTGTAGGGATCGTATACAAGCGACAGATCTGGAAATTAAAACGTTTGATGCATTTAGAATTAATTACTTACTGCAAAATCAGCTTTCCCATTTCACAGATACGAAAATAATGATGCGTTAGTAACAATGAGTGATTTTAATCGATACCTTTTTTAATTCGTCGCAATCGACAATGAAGCGATGTTGTATACAAAGAATTACTTTTTAGTTTGTTATAACTTCGGAAGTCCTCAGCATTCGTTTGCTACTTCGAAACTGAAAGTAACACGTTCTGTTTGTTTTGAAATTCTTTAGCGACTGATTTTTTTATGTGTGAGCGGTTTATTCCAAAGCAATGCACCTGAGGTTGATAGAGCTCTCTGTCCAGTGTCGGATGAGCGAAAGCTCACTAAAACATTGTTTTTGATTTGGCTTTCCGCCCCGGCAGTGAATGGAAGGAATTGTTCAACTCTTGCATGGCCATATTCCTCATGGTGTTCATTATTATCCATTATGATAGCTATGTTCTATGCCACGTAATAAACCACGTTTTCTCATTGACATCGTGGTTAGAGTTGGGCATACATAGCAGTTCAAGTAACGAATTCACTCTTATTTCATCCCTTGATTCATTTCGTCTTCACGAAGAGGATTAATTACTTTAACACAAATACCTCCATTTCAATGTTAAACATATTCGTTTAATATTTGAACTGAAGCGTTTTTTAGGATGGATATGAAGTTTATCTTTGATCACAATGAGTTTTGATTTCACGTGCAGTGTGTCGTGGCGTGACGCTGTTGGAGTCCCGTGTGTTGCTGCTGCGGTACATGGCGCTGTGTGAGGTCATACATGGTAACCTGGCCATCGCCAACGTGGGAAGCGTGAGTTCTCACGTGCATCAAACACGTGCACCAAACGCGCGCACCAAACGCGCGCACCAAACGCGCGCACCAAACGCGCGCACCAAACGCGCGCACCAAACGCGCGCACCAAACGCGCGCACCAAACGCGCGCACCAAACGCGCGCACCAAACGCGCGCACCTGCAGCGTTTCACCAAAAATTTTCTTTATACCAGCGTTGCTGTGTGAAAGCAACTGTTGCTTCTATAGTTCCGACTTGATAACTCTTAGTTATCAGGTATGAAGGATTTTAACACTAGTTTTGGAAGGCTAGTTTGAAACTATGGTATTTTTGGTGGTTTTCCGGTCTCTAAAAGCGTAAATCACCGAAAAGACAAATGGCGAGCACATCTCATTTTTAGATAAATCGCGTTGTTGATCAAGGATTTGACCTTATTGATTTTCCTTGATGGGTCTCGTAATGTAATCTCATACAATCTAATTTGACTGGATATCAAAATTTTATTTAATCCATTAGCGCCCATCATACTATGTATAGAAGGTCAAGTCCATATGAAATCATTCACTTTAACCCTATATTCTAAATGGTTCGTTCTAAAGTTGGGCATAAAAAAGGTGTAGATATAAGGGGATATTTATGCAATGTTTCGTTCGGTGGAGAAATAACTTCGCGTTAGGCTAATTTAGCCTTCATAGCCTGCCCTAAAATTAGGACAGCGGGGCCTAATGGGTTAAATCATATTACACTATGAAGCATTTCCTTTTTAAAACATTTCTCAAAAAGAAAGTTCCATGCTGTATTACCTGTAAAAAAATATTTATGCGAGTACAAGGAATATTAGATGATTTCGGTCAAATACATTCCACAATGAATATTACTTCACTTCGGTCGAATACTTTACACTGAGTACTACTTCTTTTTGCTCTAGTATTTTGCAGAATGAATATTTAACTTCAATCTAATACTTTGTACAATGAATATCACCTCATTTAGGTCAAATACTTAGCACCATGAATACTACTTCACTTAGGTTAACTCAATTTAGCTTTTTAGCAGACTAGCCTTTAATACGTACATACGTCTTGGCCATTTACCGCTCAAGTAAACACTGAAATCCTATTTGAAGAATTGTACGAAAATCGAAACTAAGGAGTTTATAACAACTAAGCACTGCACTCAACAGTAATAGAACTCTCAGAACATGTTACTGTTCTGCTTATTTAGACGCAGCTGCAGGGTGATCAGTCCATGAAGGACGCGTGGTTGTGTTTGCATTTCTCTTTTCGGAAACAAATGCTGCGGATAAAAGGTTAACTTATTCATTGATAAAAGAATGAAACTAGACATGTGGAACTTAACCTAGCCTTTCATCAAAACTAGCACTAGGCTCGTATGCTTTTTCAATGAAATTTTTATGCAATTCATTCTCTCAGTGTATCAATAAAAATTACGACCACGAACTATCAACGTGTGAAAGTGTTAGTTGCCAACTTCATCTACAAATGGATAATGTTTCTAAAGCTTTGAGGTAACTGTTTTGAGAAGGATCTTCTTCTCATCCTGCAAATGGATAATTTATAATGTTTAAGGATCTTCTTCTCGTCCTGCAAATGGATAATTTACAATGTTTAATGTTTTTGAAGATTCATTGTCCAAATTGATAATGTTTATAACGCTTTGAGGTGACTGTTTTGAGAAGGATTTTCTTCTCGCACTGCAAATAGATAGTGTTTAATGTTTTTGAGAAACCATTCTTCAAATGGATAATGTTTAATGTTTTGAAGTTCCATTCTTCTAATGGATAACATTTATAACACTTTCGTTTAGCGAAGAATCTTATTCTCTCCCTGCAGTCAGTGGGCGTCGATTGGTCAGAGTTGTCGCTGCCGCGTCTGACGGAGGTGACGGGGTTCCTGCTGGTCCGCAACATCCATGGTCTTGCCTCCTTGTCCATCCTCTTCCCTTCGCTGGGGGTGATCAGGGGGCGTGAACTGCTGGGGGACCATGCCCTCATCATCACCAACACTGAACTCAAGGTGCAGTCTTGTCTCACTGTACAGTGGTGCCTTGACGTACGAATGTCGTAACTTACGAATTATTTAACATACGAATGGTCATTTGGTTCAGATTTCCACCCATGGAAATCTGAACCAAAAAACATTCGTATGTTGGGCTAAGCACGATTATCTCAAGACGAACTTGTCCACTACTGTCCTCCTTGTAGACTTAAAGTAAACTTTGAAATCGTAAATTGTTTAATAATATTTGTTACTCATCAATAAACTTAATATGCACCATATCAAGTTGTGAAAATCACAGATTGGATTTCATTTTAACGGGGAATTGAGTCCATAGATTTTCCTCGTAGGCTTTCAACAACATCTATTTCATCTTTAAATCAAAATGCGGTGCTGGACTTTGGTAACTGTTTTTAAATGAAGTTATCATAAACCAAAGATTATATTTTACTACTAGTAGATCCACACGTGAAAGAATTCACGTTTTTTTACTGAATTTTTCTTTTGATTCGCCAGTGGACTCGAGCTTTGCGAAGGAGTTTCCGCATTGAAGGATGTGCCTTTGGTATCTACAATACAATGCTTACAGTACATGTATACCCTACCGAATGTTCTCCCATCTAAATTCTTAGGAGTGTTACAGAGAGACGGACTAATCAAGCAAGCATCATGCTGTGTAACGTTATACAGGGTGTCGGTAAAAAAGTGTATCCACTGACTGATGTATGTAAATATGATACCGGAACCATATAGTAGTTTAATTTTGATTTATTTCTCGAGGTTTTATACTTTTAAAGTACAGTTTAATAAAGAAGAGGTATATAATATGGTTCCGGTATCATATATACATATATCGGTTAGTGGATACATATTTTGTGAACGCCCTGTACAGTGGGATAACTCGTACATCTGAGAACGTAATCGTTACGCAACTTAGGACAACACCTCTGAATGAAAGTGTGGTGCAGGATGTGGGTCTGGTGAAGCTGCAGAGTATCGTGCGAGGGTCTGTGTACGTGGCCGGCAACACTCACCTGGACTCCCTGGACGGTCTCAACCTGCGTGCCTTGCACCTGCTGGACCCTGAAGCAGCTGGACGAGATTGGATCCAGGTGCGATACCGTATTTCTCATTTTACTTTGAAAGTATTCATAAAAGCGTAGCAGAAAACAGAAGGAATGATATTGACGGCATTGGAGTGGGATGGCGTGGGACTTGGGTATCGACCCAAGAATGGGCCAAACGGCTCGTTCCTATAGCCTTATTCTATTCTATTTAAGCCTACTACATATGTTATTTCTTCCGCTGTTTTTTTTATTTTACGTTGATTGTGAAAGTGTATTGTTAATTTCATAATTTTATCCGAATGAAGTCTCCTGTCAGGTATTGCAGTCCGCAATACCACAAATCAGAATCATATACTAACCTTACAAGTTGCGGTGGAGACGCAAGCGAATGATGCAGAAGGTGACAGTTAACTTTAAATTTTAAATTAAAAGTAATTTAACTGCAATAAATTCGTGAATATCCTAAGTGTGAAAGTCACTTGGTGAGATAGTGGAATCTGACCAAGTTGTTTGGTTGGTTTGTGTCGTACTGTTCTGTGATCTGTTTTTGGCTTGTTGTTGTAAGACCGCCTGAAAAGACGAAAAAGGCTACATATATACAAGGTGTCCATAAAGTCTCTTTACCATTTTTACCAAGAATTCTTTGAAATGGTAAAGACATTTTATGGACATCATGTATATCGCAAGTGGTTTAACAAAAAGTTGTTTTTCAGGGCCCCAGTAAGCTTGGTGCGCTGTCACGGCACCTCAGCAGCTGTCATGGCTGCGGTCACCCACAGCAGGAGGGGGAATACTGCTGGTCCCCTCGTCACTGTCAGATGGGTGAGGTGTTCCTGCTACCGTTACTGTCTTAGTTTAATGTTTCTTTTTATCATTCTTTTGTTTCTCTGATCTGTGAACTTCATGTCTTATTTTAATGTTTCTTTTTTTATTATTCTTTTGTTTCTCTTATCTGGGAACTTCATGACTTATTTTAATGCTTCTTTTTTATTATTCTTTTGTTTCTCTGATCTGTGAACTTCATGGCTTATTTTAATGTTTCTTTTTTATTGGTCGTCTGTTTCTCTGGCATTTTAACTTCATGAAGCTCGTGAACATACAATTTCTGACGATGTGTTTTGGATGACACTTTGTTTTTGCGACTGATTACCTTCTATGTAGATATTTTTTTTTATTCTACTGCTATGTAATAATAATTGAAATATATATATGAATAGTGAATATTATATTCTAATTAGCTGTGTTCCCTGAAGTGAATGAATGTTTATTTATATGTTTATTGCCTTATTTCTTGTAACAATTTCTACACATTTCATATCATTATTTTGCATGTGTATGTGTGTATCAGCTTCTTTCAAGTTGAAGAAAAATAGATAGTTTAAATTCATATTTATTGTACGATCTACATTAAAATTTCAACAACATAGATAATATCAACATTTAACATATTTCAACGCATTAAATAAATATTAATTCTGCTTACATTGATTATTGTCATTCAACATACATTAATTATTGTCATTCAACATACATTAATTAATGTCATTCAACATACATGAATTAGTGTCATTTAACATACATTATTTGTTGTCATTGAACATGCATTAAATATGGTTATTCAACATACATCAATTGTTGTCATTCAACATACGTAATTGTCATTCAACATGCATTAATTATGGTCATTCAACATGCATTAATTATGGTCATTCAACATGCATTAATTATGGTCATTCAACATGCATTAATTATGGTCATTCAACATGCATTAATTGTAGTCATTCAACTTACCTTAATTATTACCTTACACTATTCACAGCAATTATTTCACATGCAGTTTGCCCTGAGTGTCCCGGGGGATGTCGACCTCAACCTCATCACATCGAGGGGTTCCCTCCCAGTCCACCCCCTCTCGGAGCCTCCTCAAGCAGAGACATCGTCAACACTAGCAGCAGCGTCGAGTCGACGTCCACCTGTTGCCCGCAACATTGCGTCGGTGGTTGCTACGAAGAGAAGGGCAGTGTGCACTGCAACGCATGCCCTAAGTTTCTTAAAAATAACGCATGCGTCTCAGAGTGTTCGGAGGGATATTTTGAGGTGAGTACATAAACTGTAGCGGTCTAGTGCGAGTCAATTATGGGAAGTGGGTATTTATAAAACTTTAAATTCATGATGAACTACAGTGCGAATTAACTGTTCAAATGCGAATAAATTCTAATTGAGCGGTTTCGAGTGCTATTTTGAACAAAAAAATAAGCTTTTGAAACTTCAGAAGAAGTAGAGGGCTTATCTACAGTTTCGTTGGGTCCGTAAATTTCCCTCAGCTCATGTTTAAACACAAATCAATTTACGCACAAAAGACATCGTTGTGCACACCATTTAACTACTATTTACTTGTCCTGTTTACTTAATCTACTTAGTGTCCTTCGTTTGCATTGTACACTCGAATTTTTTCACGTAACTCTCAAACACTAAAAAATTATCGTCTACCATTAAATTCCCTCATTTTTTTCTTGCAGATTGGGTATTCCTAAGCATATTTCTGTTTGCAGTACGACGACATGTTCTGCATCCGACGAGACACGTGCCTGCAAGATAACTGCTACAGGACCCTCGTCACAGCGGAGGGTCGGAGGTTGTGTGTGCAAAACTGCCCTCCAATGTACGAGGTGGATCCCTCTGATGCAACTTGTGTCAACTGTGCTGCTGAGCCAGGTGAGGAGTCATCGTGTCATGATGTAGAATAAAATGAGGCAATAGAAACAAATTGTTTGGCACATTCTTGGGTCGTTACCCAAGTCCCATGAAGTGACCATAACTATGACAAACCATATTGACCATCATACTAGAGTTTGTTTTGGTAACAAGTTATTTATCATACTATGACGTGTCTTGGTATTATGGTATTTTTCATGATGCCATGGTGGGTCTTGGCAAAATGGTTCAGTCACCGAAACGGAAAGTAATCGTCCTTCGAAAGGAGCGACTGTCAGGAAAAACAGCGTAGAATTTTTTTTTTAACTGAAAAACTTAATGGAAGCATAACTGTCAATATTTTATCATTGTTCTGTTTGCCTTGAGGACAAACGAAAACGCCAGAGCATTGAAGCAGATAGTCCTTTGAAGTATTTTTTACCCAGATTAATTTAGAGAGCCTTCAGTTCCTTGATGGGTCGTAGAACGGAGGAGGTGTTGGCGGTGGGCTTTATGAAAAGCCCAGCAACTGTCGATGGGGTTCAGGTCAGGGCTGTTCCGACACCAATCTAAAATATTGATGTTGTGGCACCAAGGTAGTGTCTTTACTTTTCTTGTGTGTTATGGGGCACCATCTCACGTACAAAAACCTAAGCCACAAATAGCATAAAAAGCCACGAATATGTCCTCCAGAACGTTCACGTTACTCTCACTGTTCATTGTAGGGTTTCTAAGTAAAAAATTCGAGCTACTTATTCTACTAAAAGCCCCAAACCATCACATGGTAGAGATGTTTAACAGTACAAACGGTAAACTGGAGGTCGTAGATTCTGATGCTGGACGGTCACCACACTTTCCCTCTCGCCCCTCTGATATCCTTAAAACAGTTTTAGTCGTAAAACATCACTTGAATTTAATCGTCTTTAGTTCAGTAAAAATATCTCTTCTCAAGAGGAATCTTTTCTTCTTCGTCATGGCCGAGGTGTGGATGGATTTCTTGACAGCTCGTCGACTTGGGCACACAAGGTCCTTTTACAGACGATTTTGAATGATCTGAATCGTGCACGTGACGATTCTTTTTGAGTTGGCGACTCTAATGAAGGGGTTCTTCAACATCTCTCTCCGTAGCAGTAGATCAGTCTGGGATTTTGTATTGTATTTCAGTCGGTGGTTAAACTGGGAATATTATAACAATAATAGTGAATCTCAGTCCCGAGTTTCCACTTGGGAACCGCATTCAGAGGTAAACCGCGAGTGCCGACAGCCATCCCAGTCACTTCTCCTCTTCCCGTTTGGCGACAGAGCTCTTCTGTAGACACATTTTCCGCCTTCAAAGCAAGAATCCGTGCCTTCTCTGCTTCAGACAGGTGCTTAGGCAGTTTTAAAATTGCACACACAAGAACAGTAGTCACGTACATAACGAAAATTGTCCAACCGAATAAAAAACTAGCGGCAAAGTAACACATGCTGTGCAACAGCTGAAGAGCGATTTAAAAGCTAGTAGCGATTTCTTTCAAATTGCTAGGATGTACAAAATTGCCAGACGTTCGATGTTTGTAAACAAGCCGTGTGTATGCTTTGAAGCGCGACCAAGTTTTATAGTGATTTTCATACATTTAAATCACAACCCGATCATTTTTCGTTGTGGGGACTGCATTTATCACAAAAATGTGTCCCGTGCGCAGTCCCTTAAAGCATTCCTTTGACGTACTCGTTAACATCAAGAGAAGTGAAACCGACCGCAATATTCCTGAGGCAGAATCCAATACAACGCTCATTGCTCTCTGACAGTTCAATATTCCTGTGAACTTCACGCATTATGTAGTGGATGAGTGCGCAAATCATATATTCATATTCTTATTAGATATATTTAAGATATTTCTTCCGTCTCCCATGACTGTGTCTAGTTATGGTTAAGCTTTCGTATTAGATATAATAAATGTAGGTTATCAATTTCTCAGGACTGTAAAGTTCTGATGGCGGAGTACAACCTAACCTTACCTCTCTCGTTTCTTCATAACTCTTTGATAATATTTCGCGTGTTTGAGGGATTTTTATAGATAGCGCGAATGAAACCATGTGTTTCCTCGAATGCAATTTTTATATACTTTTATGGTGCTATTTACTTTATTTAAGCGAGAATAGCAGTCACATCTTCATTGTAAAAAAGATAATGCAACAGTTCATAAGCACATTGAATATCTTTACGCTGTTTGTTATCTAGTTGTACATAACCTGAGTAGGATGTTACAAATACACTGATTAGGATGTAACAAATACATTGATTAGAATGTAACAAATACACTGATTAGGATGTAACAAATACACTGGATAGCATGTGATAAATACACTGATTATGATGTAACAAATGAATACATAGGCTGTAACAAATGAATACATAGGATATAACAAGAACACCTGAACAGATGCCTGCAAAAGGACGTGTCTTGGAATGGTGCTGGACAGCATGGCCACAGTTCAGGCTTTCACAGGCTGCTCCCACGTGGAGGGTCAGCTCGTCATCAGGTGAGCTTTTATTTCTTACTCCAAACTATGAATCGAAAAGTTAATCTTCTTTTACGATGAGGGGATAGTTTATTCACGTAGAATTCTTGTTTTAGTTTGTCGATTCAGCTTACACGTGAATGATAACATCGTTACCTATGCAGGCTTCCCTAAAGATAAGTTTTTCCCCGTGTAGTTTCGTCCACTGTTCGTTTTGTTTCCGAATTGTTTCAGTTTTGTTTTTTCTGGGGGAATGACGCTTTTAAAGAAGTCAGGTGATGTTACGTTGCGTGTCCGTTGATTTATCAAAAAAAAAATTTAAGATCATTCATGATTCAGTTTCAAGGAGCCATCATCCTGGAGTTAATAACTTTCGCCAAAATTGTATCAATTTCGCGGAAATGTGTTTGTTACCCTCAGTTGTAAAAATTTTTAATTGTAACGGAGCACTGGGATTTCTATAACGCATAACTAATTTTGAACTTCAATTTTATTTTTACAGGGTGTCTCAAAAAAACGTACGTGCTCTTTTACTGTCCATGTCCATCGAGAGACTCGACTAGAGGGAGAATATTAGAATTTTCTTTCATACCATTTATTTTTCTTAAATTTACTGCTATATTCTTTAATATGTCTTTGTCAATAAACAAGTAAATCGAAACAAAATATGAGTAACGGGTATTCAAAGAGTGATCACATTCTTTTGGACTGCCCAGCATTAATAACTGCTGAACACACGCGTTAATTAAATTGATTTATTTGAGCAGTATGTCGCACAGCAGCGACGTGATGGGCCTGCTGTCGACTGCGCTGTCGAGGTTGCTGTACGTGCGGGACTACATCACTATTGCAGGCACCATAACCCTCAAGTCCCTGCAGGTCATGCAGCAACTGACTACAATCGTGGGGCACACGCTGTACAGGGACAAGTGAGTGTCTACACCTACTGTACGTGGGTGTGCAATAGCATACAAGTGTGTGTAATAGCATCTAAGTGCGTGTGTAATAGCATGTGAGTGCGTGTAATAGCATGTGAGTGCGTGTAATAGCATGTGAGTGCGTGCAAGGGCATACCAGTGCGTGTACGTACGTTCCTACATGCTTACTGGTGCGTACAAGTGCACAGTGTGTCGTTATTATGAGGTGTCGGAACGATGCATCTGAAGAATATATCAGAGAAACTTGTCTCTAAGGTAACATAAGTGCCATCTAACATGAGTTGCGTACCTTCACACCACAATCAGTAGATTATGTCGGTATTCGTCGATGTAAGTTTACGAAGAAGCTGATTTCTTTGCATGATACTAAAGTATGGTATCAATCATCGAGACTGAAATTGAGTCTTTAAAACTTCAAGTTTTTCTACGTTAATTTGATGTCGAGTTATAACTCTGTAAATAGATTTATTAAAGTCTTAGTTTAGACTTTGCAGTCCTGTGCAAAGTCCCGAATGATGGACTTACCATTGTACATTCTTCTAGTCAAGTTCAGTCCGACCACCAGTCCTCATCTGAGTTATATACATAGTAGTAGTGTATAGTAGCCAAGCAAGAACGTCTTGTTGTGTTCGAAGTCTTCAGGTTTCGAGCATGGAGTCAAAATTAAACTGTAACGCATTATCATGTAAACGAGCGTATATAAAATCATAAGCAAGAATGAACTAAATTGTATCAATTAATATACTTAAAAGTTGTGTAATGCATTATCAAATAATAATTAATGCATGATAATTGCACGGTTAGGTGAGAGCGCGAGCCACGTGGAACCGGCTGATAAGCAAAGCTCAGAACCAGCGGCTGCTTTAAATAACTTTCATACCCAGGCATCATGAGGTGAACTGTTACTTTTACATTTGTACATTATTTTCACCCGTGCAGGTACGCGCTCGTGGTGCACGACAACGAAGCTCTGGAGGAGCTGTGGCCAGACGGTCGGTCTTTGCAGGTCTTGAAGGTAACGATTATCTTACCATGCTATAGTTCAGTTCGTAAATGCTTCTGCACGCACTCTGCATCGTGAAGCTCATGTATGATAATTATGAATGATCCCAGGGCGGGAGGCTGATGATCTTCCTTTTCTCTGAATTTTACATTACTGGCCGAGAAACAAGTCTTTGATTAGGGTGATGCCCAACTGAAGTGGAAGCAGCAGGATGAGTTATGTTAAAAGAAACAATTATACATTACGATTTACATCAATGTTCGTGTAACGTAGTACATCAGTGCTTTGTTGTGCTGCGTTACACTGGAGTTAAGATTGGAACGCTTCGCTTAAAATTCTGAATCATTATCATCTTGTGTACATAGAACAAGTGAGGGTACGTGAAAGCACTCATACGTAGTCCCCTCAAGCGTGACCTCTGAGGGCTTGCGTCTCAACTTCAGTGGTTTGCATCTAAAGTCGACTGTGAATAATGAAAGTTATTGCAAATTTTACGAAAAAGCTTAAACTACATGTGCAGCTACGAAGTAATGTTGACATATTAACTGTGGCGTCCTTTTCCGTTCCGTGAATTTGACTCGCGGGCTTAGGCTGGTTTAGTGTTTACTCTTGGTTCGTTTGCATATGTATGAATTTTAGTTTACTTCTTTGTTAAAATAAGTATTTTAAAATTTTGTTTTTAAGCTTTAGTTATTCTTACAAAACATTGAACAACTAGCAGTTTGAATATTTAATCTGATGGATAGCAACGTCTATTCATATGCGAAGAATTAACGGTTGTGTATATCGCATTAGTCAGATTGCGGAACTTATTAGCATTAAATATGTATATTAGAAAATTAGCTAATTGTTACGCATGAGTCTAATACAAAATTCATGAGCATTTATTATTCTGATATATTATGAGACTTATGAAGTACAGGGCTTATATTTATTTCGAATTTCATAAATTCTTGGGTTTTACCTACTGTATCACCTAGAGAATAGAGTTTCTGCCTCCGTACATCATATGAACGAATTTCGTGATAAATTCTAGCAAGCACACTGTATTTTTTACGGGATATTCGTAAAAAACTCATGAACAAACTCAAGCTACAAAGAGAGCAATAAAGACAATCGAATAATTTCTATTTATAACATTTATTCGTTTTGTAGTGTCATTTGGGAGATCATACATTTCAAAATTGGCGAGCACAAAATATTTAACTCCATATATTTATTATTTACATTTATCAAAAGGAACTCAACATGATTTCCTCCCCACGACTGGCTTATGCCTGGATCAGAGTAGCCTGATACACACTACGAGTAATTAAGGCGGTTCACCATTGTTACGTCATGTGGCTCAGTTCTCCTGCACTGCCGTCAGTTTGCGATGGTAAAAGTACAATGAAATTATTTCCCCTCCTTGTGTCACGGAGAGGCTTCCCTGCCTAACATGAGTACTTACGTCAACTTCATGTTTTTGGACTGAAAAGGTTCAGGGCTGAATTAGTTTTAGTCTTAGCATCTAAGATACGAGATCGTCTAGGTAAACGCTCGTAATCTGCGTATTCTGGCTAGAATTTTGATGTTTTTAACTTATGCTAACCATCGAGGCTTATTTTGATCTCTACTCATTCTGATTATAGAGGCTCATTTTGATCTCAACCTATTCCGGATATAGAGGCTTATTTTGATTTAAACTCATCTTGATTATAGAGGCTTATTTTGATCTCAACTTATTCTGATTATAAAGACTTATTTTTATCCCAAGTTATTCTGATGGTGAAGACTTAACCTTAAAGTTTGTGGCGGACTGTCTGCATTGCAATGTCATTGTCGTAGGGCTCTGTGCTGTTCTACAACAACCCTCGGCTGTGCGTTGATTCCATTCGTGCCTTCTGTAATGGCAGCAGCGTGAACGTCACTCCTGAGGGTGGACTGCTCAGCGACCTGAACGGCTACTCCAACATCTGTGAGTTTATCTTTGGTGGACTTTTGTCTTAAGTCTTTTTGGTGACTTAGTGAGCTCGCAAAGAATCAAGTTAACAAGAAAGTTGATTCGGTTTATGTGGCTGTTAAACTTCCTTTAGGATGAACTTTTTAGATAATAAAATATACGGCAGAACGCATCAACAGAGCGATGTACAGAGCAAGGTTCAAAGCCTCGTGCCGTTTGAAAGATGTCCGTAGGAATGAATGGGCCTTCCACTCCTACGAAATGAGACCTCGAAACCGAGAGAACTCTGAAGCTTTTCCTTCTGTAAATAATGCACTCATGTTTGAAGCGGCTATATGCGTGTGTAGGGATATAAAATATCAATATAGTACATCTTAGAAAAAATATTTCACACTGACATGGCCTATTTGACATCATCAACTAACAAAGCTTTTCAAAAGTGCCATCATATCTGTCGAGATTAGACTGGAACCTTTTTTCGAGTTGTGACAAATTTTTCACTACCGAGACAGCCTGTGCACTGAAGTTCACTCGTTCAATTGTGTGTTTCTTTCACCCCAGAGGCTTGAGCAGCTGATTCTACATCTGCAACTGTGAACATTGTGTCGAGTGTAAACATTGTGTGTCGAGTGTAAACATTGTGTGTCGAGTGTCAACATTGTGTGTCGAGTGTCAACATTGTGTGTCGAGTGTCAACATTGTGTGTCGAGTGTCAACATTGTGTGTCGAGTGTCAACATTGTGTGTCGAGTGTCAACATTGTGTGATGTGACAGGAGTTTTGGCCTCCTCACCCTCCAGGCTTAGAGCAAATAAAGGGTCTGGCAGTCGTGCCCTCTGTGGACGGAGGCGTGACGGTGTCCTTCAATTTCAACCCTGCCTTCGACCTGGTGCCTGTCACGGGATTCTTGGTTCACTTCCGCCCTGTGACTTCTCTCTACCCCTGTTCAGCTGTCGTGGAGCGCTCGTGAGTGATACACTGGTTGTGTACATTACATGTTTTCCCTCGTGTGCCCCTCGTATGTTTTCCCTCGTGTGCCCCTCGCATGTTTTCCCTCGTGTGCCCCTCGCATGTTTTCCCTCGTGTGCCCCTCGTATATTTTAAGTCATATTATTTTCTTGAACTGAACATTGTTCGTGTTGTCTTTTCCTTTCATGGTATGCCCTTTACTTCTCATTCTTGATTTTATTTCGGATTGTCTCGTACTATATTTCCCCCATTGTGTGTTCTCCCTCAATGTACGTATTCTTATGGTGCTTTTTCCCTTAATGAACATTTTTCATCATTTAATATTTTTCATTTTTATATGTTTTCCTTCAGTGAACATTTTCCCCTAATGAACATTTTCCATCAACGAAAATCTCTCCTATCTAATAATTTCCCTCCTAAATATTTGTCTTCACTGAATAATTTCCCTCGTAAACGTAGTTTTTCTTATCTCTTTTTTTTGTCTTACGGATCATCAACGACAATTACGTTTTCTAATTGCTTCTGTTTGTGGACTGCTAAACATTTGTCGGCTGGATTCTTTTCGACAGGGAACTCATTGAGGAATAAGTCAATCAGTATACTGTACACATAGGAATAAATAATGAACTATTGTTCTTACAATACAACATCTTCCAGCCGCTGGACAGCACTGTACCTGGACCGCATACACAACGAAGCCACACAGGATCTGCAGTTCACGCTGCGTCAAGTACTGAAGGCGTACACAGAGTACGCTTTCTTCGTGGAGACGTACAGTCTCAAAGGACGTACGATGCAGTCCGATGTCGTATGCGTGCGGTCGCTAGCTACAGGTATGACCTCATGA
The DNA here is from genome assembly GCA_006783055.1 of Trinorchestia longiramus. Taxonomy (NCBI): domain Eukaryota; kingdom Metazoa; phylum Arthropoda; class Malacostraca; order Amphipoda; family Talitridae; genus Trinorchestia; species Trinorchestia longiramus. Next base: position 17,879 of record VCRD01003769.1, read on the forward strand.
TTTACTAATGGTATGTTGGGATGTAATAACAACTATAGTAGTAGTTATGCATTCTAGGGAAGGGTAAAGTGTATGTATCTCAACTTTATTTCGGAATTCGAAATTACTAGTAGAAAAGGCATTGCAAGTGTTATTTGTTACGAATATCTGCAATTTCTGCAATTTTTTTTTTAAAATAACAGAAGCAGTACACTTTCCTTTTCCTAATTTTTTCATTTCAATGGTTTTTTTTATTATTACACTAGCTCCTGATCCCCCATCTGACTTACGTCTGGCACAACGCGAACAGTCATCCCTGAGGGTAATTTGGCAACCTCCTGTTGTAACCAATGGCAGAGTCGACTTCTACGTGTTGTCGTACCGGCAACTCGAGTACTCGGCCACAGAACTCGAAGAGGATTTTTGTTCTGCATCTCAGACGACCAGAGATATTTTCGATGTAGAAGAAAATAAGCTGCATCTTTATACAAGAAAAATCATTGATGGTTTGCAGAAGAGTCCTAAAAAATCTACAGATTCAAAAACTTTGGACCGGGAACTCAAATCATCATCAGGAACTGAAGAAGTTCAAGTTTCTACTGAGGATGACCATGAAATTTTGTCTGAAGATGAGAAGCAACTTCATTTACGACATAGTAAGATGGAACGTAGTCTTTTGAATGGAGAAGTACACGAGAACGTGAACTATGCGCCTCAAAATTTCGTAAATTCTGGAAATTCAGAAGTGGGCTCTGCCTTGCCTAACTGCAGGGCGGAGGAGAACAGTCTGGAGGCTGACGTTTATTCGCCGCCTCCGCCTTTCAGCGTCGCTCCTACTGATCGTGACATCGAATATTATTTATTTAGGTGAGAAGTTGTGAAAACAAAATAAATTGTATTTTTAATGAATTCATCAGCTTTGTTTTATTTATTTATGCAGGTTTATTTTCTTGTTTTGTGGTTGATCTTTTCAGCGTGTGTTAACTCTAAAATATTTAGATTGAAATTACTTAGTTCCATCACAAACGTTAGTTAAGCTCTCAATGGTATATTACTTTTAATGTCAAAAAGTTCTTTTGTAACTAACGCAGGTTTCTATTGAACAAGCTGAACAAACTTTGGCAGAAATGAGAAATACTAACGGTGGAATACACTACTGAAATTCACGAGTAAAGCATAGGGTGTATTGATTATCTTGCGTGTGATGTTTTGTTTTAAATAATATTTTTATTGCAGAAAAGGCAAGGACTGGAACGTGGCCTCACTTACCCGCTTGAAGGTGGACGTTGAAGCTGGAAATTGGTCACAAATTACGGAAAGAAGTCTGGATGAAATCATTTACGATGAATATGAAGAAATGCCTCTGGAATTTCCAGCAAATGATGGGTTCCTAGAACAGCGACGACAACAGAGTGAGGAACCACAACCCAATACTATTGCCGTCACTGCGACTCTTCCTATCCCGGACGAGGCAAATTTTGCCTCAGGTTAGTACAGGGTGTCTCAAAAAAATGTACTCACCCTTTAACCGTTGCTAACATGCTGTCTTCTTTGTGTTGCAGGTGTGAGGTTCGAACCTTTGCGAACATGATTCTTTAATCACATTTAATCATGTTCGCAAAGGTTCGAACCTCACACCTGCAACACAAAGAAGACAGCATGTTAACAACGGTTAAAGGGTGAGTACATTTTTTTGAGACACCCTGTAGTTCTGTTGCGTCTTGTAATTTCTCCTTGACGCATTTCATCTGTCTATCACGTAGATATTTTAAGTGCTGGGTTAGTGAAAAAGAGCATTCGGTTTTTGTAGTTTCAGAACTTTCATTATAAACCAAGCATCCTTTTTTACGAACACAATACTTCTTTGTGAATAGGATATGACGTGTCTGAGTTGTGATGAATCCCACTTTGCACATTTCTCTTATTAAAGTCCATCTTTTCATGCTAACCAGTTATAATTTAAAAAAATAGAATATTTTTTACCGGTCATCCTAGCCATTAATATCCGATATTGCATTATTGGGAAGCCATTCTTATTTGAAATCATAGCGTCTATTGTCTTGGCAAAGAAAAGAAAAAAGTTCATTAAAAGTTCACATGTGTGCTACAGTGTTCAATAAAGTTCTTTGATTTTGCTCCTCAGTCACGCAAGTTTTGAGAGGCAACGTAACTAGGCTTGATCTGCTCCGTCTACAACATTTTACGCCTTACCTGGTCCAGGTACGTGAAGTTATTTTCTATCATGTGAAAATATGTTTGTTACAGTACTTTTCAAATTAACCCGTTTGATCTGGGGATGATGTGATTGACAGCTCAGCTAATGCATAATCTCGCTGAAGTTATCAGGGAAATGAAACGGAGCTTTTTCTAAAGCTTTTTTCTGAATATTATTTAAATGAGAAATTATGAGAGCAAAATTAATTGCATTTTTCTGAATTCGTTAGCTTTGTTTTACTTATTTATTCGGCTTTATTAGCTTGTTTCATTTTTGATTGAACCTATATCTAATTGAAACTGATTGATTTATTTCTGACAAACCTGATTGAAGTCTTCGTTTTCGTCATAATTAAAATTGGGCCTAACTCCTATGTTACATAATGATTTTAAATTACCGATTTGTTCATGGTGTTAGATGCCACTCAGTTATTTTATGGGATGTACATTTCAGTATGAATATTGTGTGTAGTCTTCTTGATCGTTTTGCATTGCAGGTTTTTTTTACTATGTTTGAAACAAATGCATCTGTGAAATACTTATGACATGCAGTCGCTTATAAATAGCATCATTCATAAACTTATAAATAATATACAAAGTTTGGGATGACATCTGATGCCGCACAAAGAGTCACTTCTCTATAATATATGCTTGCAGATACGGGTGAAATATGTAGGGATGTGGGCATCGTTGTGTTCTCAAAAAATGTCATAACAGTTCAGCTCTTGCACCCCGTTTTGTCCATTCAATGTCACACTTAAGAAATGGCTTGCTAGTTCTCGTTTGACGCTAGTTTTGTGGAAGACTTAAAATCGATTCTTGTCCCAGTAGACCTGTTAATATGGAAGTGCACCGTGTGCTATGAACGACCTCAGTTTATGGAGAAAAGAACATTGTGGGTAAATAATAGTTCCAGTTGCTAATGTTTTTGGATGGTTTGTTATTCCAATCAATTCTGATAGCTGAATACAAATTTTAAAATATTCCCGCTATTGATATTGAAATATATCTATCATCGGGAAGTCATTATGCAGGTTTTCTGAACTTTTTTATCGTGGAAACTTGACAGGTGAATGCCTGCAACTTTGTGTTTCCAAGCTGCACCTTCAACTCGCTCAATGCGTCTCAAGACTCGAACTGGTTTCTTGTTGATGAACTGGCGTCGGCGTCCGGCTGCTCGTTCCTGTGTTCTCGTTCATCCATCACGCGAGTCTTCTACACTCTACCTGACGGTTAGATTACGCTTTCTTGTTAATTTACACACTAGCTAATTTTAAATGGTATTTTATTGTTTGCTTGTATGATATCTTTTTCAGATGTGATTACGTGTTGGTTTTTTATAGGAGACTTTGTGTTGTTAGATGGTATGAGTGTGAGGACTTCATGGATATGGACTGGGGATCATGAATACTTTGTGCTCTTGGGTAACATTATGAGCTTTCCTCCAGTTTGTAGGAGCTTGTCGCTGCTGATGTCTATCCTCATCAGGGGTATTTTTGGTTGCCTTTCACTGTATCGGTTTTTCACACACAGCCACCGTAGTCGAGTGGTCTGCGGCCCGTGTTCTGTATCGGGTCTCTGCTTGTGCAGAAAGACTTCTGCGGGTTCGAAACCCGGCAATGAATACGAGCTGTTTCTCGTTTCACGCCGTGAGCTCGCACTTATCGGTAAGCCCTCAACTCCCCGCCCATGGACACATCCCAGGATCGTCGCATGGAGCTCACCATCATCCTTACTCTAAGAATGTTAACCTTAAGAATTTGAAAAACAATGTACTAAATGTCCATGTACTGTGTACTTCATTGGAAATAAAGATTGTTTTTGATTGTTTGTTTGTTACTGTAGGAGTCCGTTGTGGGTTCAGTTTTACAGTTAAGTTAGTATAATTGTTTATCTTTTTGTTATTAATGATCAAACCTGGTGGAGAGGACATGAACAATCATCGGTGTTTTTTCCATGACCTATATCTCTATTTTTCAATTTATTTTTACTAACTCTACGTTTACGGAGGTCATTTATTGTAACCATACGTTCGTAAAGCCATTATGTAATCAGATTTAAGGAGTGATTTGATTATGAATTACTAAATTTTACCTTTGTTTTTGTTGTATCTGTGTTGTAAATTTGTTTTCATGGTAGAGTTTAAATCGCTTGAGCTGTGCAATTCCACTCATTTGAATCATCGATCAAAACCAGAAGTATTTATTAATTTAAGGGTAAAAATTCTTACTCGGCAGTTACCAAGAAATATTTTTAATTGCTTGAACATTTTATGTTCATGCGATGTGTTGTTGTTACTGTTCCGTTTTGTTCTAACAATAAAATGGGTTATACCATTCCAAATAACCCTCTCACACAGCAACTCCTGATACGAAGAATAGCAACTTGAAGTTACATCACTTCTCATTTTGATAATAGGTATTTAATATTCATGAAACATCCAATAACAAAATATTCGTGAAGACATACAGAGTAGATGTTCCGACCCTGTGTCATCACGTCAGTTATTGCATACTATTTAACCTTGTGTGCAGCTACGGCAGATTTGGTGACCAATATAACAACAGAGGTACGGGGAGGTGCAGTGGCAGCTCACTGGACTGCACCAACCTCCCCCAACGCTCCAGTCCTCGCATACCATGTCCATCTGGTCAGGAACAACGTCACCGTTTATGTGAGTTCTTAACATAATAAACAGACAAACGTAGTTTTAAAAGTCCGTGTTAGTAAAAGGACAAACGTAGTTTTAAAATTTCATGTTAGTAAAAGGACAAACGTAGTTCTGAAAGTCCATGTCAAATGAATAATATTGTTTTCTATTCTTCTGATATTTCTTACCAGGCGATTCCAGTGAGATTTTTCTAGAATTTGGTGCTTTGCAAAATTTTTTACTCCGAGCACTCAGACACGTGAAAAGGATCCCCTAACTTTCTCGCTGTGTATGCTGATTGATTAACTGATGATACCAAGGGTCTCAACCCATGGACCACCTGAGTTATTCAGGCACACTTGAAGTAACACTGAAACTTTCTTTTAAACTATCGCTTTAAAATCATTTGTCCGTTTGGTAGATAGATGCAGGGTGTCCTAAAGAATGTACTCGCTCTTTGACTGCCTATTACTAGGGTAGAATATTAAAGTTTTCTATTATGACTTTTAATTTCCTCAAGCGCAATATCATTTTCTGTAGTTTAATCTATTACACTTGTACATATGTCAATAAACATTTGAATCAAAACAAAATACACGAGTAATGGGGAGTTATAGAGCGAGTACATTTCTTTACGACGCCCTGTACTAAGCATTGTACTGTATTTACAATGTATATAATCTAAAAATTGTGAAGTACTTTCACTACCTCTTAGTGCTCCCAACATATCATATCAAGTTATGATCATGTCTCTTTTTTTCTAATTTTTCAATCTTACGAAATTGTTGAAGTTCATTACATGTTGCAATGTTTAACAAGTCATTATGAACTTTTAGCATTTCAAATTTTTGGCTTTGACTAACAACTTTTTGAGAATTTTAACATGAAATGAAGTTGAATGATCATGTCTCTCCTTTAGTGCACCGTATTGACTTGAGTTTCTTGAGGATGTAGTTAGCTATCATGTTGGAGGTGTGCTAACAGTGACAGTTCTCATTACTATGCTTCACACTCTGTGGTGCTGCTTGCAACTCAGTCTAGGTTTACAATGTTTAATAATTTGGTTTTGGGAATCTGTAGTAGATCTAGTGATCAAACTTGGTAGTCCTAGTTTTTCTCCTTCAACCTTTTTTCTTCTTCTAGTCAAAAACAGTCTATTTTGAAAACTCTATCAAGCGTGCATGCTTTCATTCTTTCATTGAAGTCTTCGTCATATGACTTTAGAATTGCTTGTTCTGTTGCGAATTCTTCCCTGCGGGCTCGGTCTTTATCATCAGATAAACATGAACACCTTCTCTCCTTAAGCTTGTTCAGGTTCATGAGACAATGCATTACATTTTACAAAATACATTGATACAAAATAATAAAATATGTATCAATATCTCCTCTGTCATGGTACTGAAATATCGTATAAATATTCTTCAGATTCACAAGATCAGTTGTTTTTAAATCATGCGTTCCTCACTCCAGCACAAGTGTGCAGGGCCCCAGCAACCCCACTTCGTGTCCCCCGTCCTTGCCTCCCCTGGTCCCTACCTCCTGAGGTTGACTGCTGTCACCATGGCGGGTGATGCAACAGTTGCCAGCGTTGTGCGTCTCCACGTCCAGGTATTGTACCTGATTTATCAAGTACTTTAATTCACGTATTTAATAATAATTATGACGCGTATTATTTGTGTAGTATTTAGAGTCTCGAGTAGCTTTTATCCTCGATTTGATATTGAATTGTTTGCACACAAGCAGCCCACATATATGCTGTTGCGTATTTGTATTTTTGATGATGTTTACATTTCTATACAAATTAGGTAATTGATATTCAAAAATAATTTCTTTTTTCGAATACCACTTTAATTAGACCACTTTATTTAATAAAGCTTGGGCATTTCAGTATTGCTTGGCATTGCAGTAATTCAAAAAAGCTTGTTCAAATGCGGACTTGTGTACTCAAGAAGTTCACTCACTACCAACGACCTGTAGCCTTTCGTTTATTACAAGTAGCATAATTTTCATGAACTAAATTCTATTTTTGAAATCTCAGACTCTTCAAGCAACTATCATTGCCTGTAAAACTCTACGTTAACTCCACGCCGTGTTACATTGAGCTATGGTGCATATCAAAGATTGTTGCCATTCTCAGAATGACACTGTACTATTTTCTAAGTGACAGCATTTATGTGCATGACACTCACTCGCCTCTACTCACAGGTGTACACGAAGTAATCTAAATATTACATAAATATTATGAATTACAAAATGAATTACAAAGTTCTCGACCACTAAAATTTCATGCATCAACCTGGCCAGATTTGATCAGTTACCAGAGACCGATCAACGGTCTTGGTTTCAAATTTCAAATATCTTGTGACCTGCCTGAAAAATTAGCCTCTCAAGTTTTCGTTATTAATTTTCCACGTACGACTAGGACACAGGAGGAATGTCGGTTGCGATGGGCGCGCTCATCGCTGTAGGTGTCGTGGTCTCGGTCGTGTGTGTAGCGGGCTGCTGGTGTCGGTTCCAATCAGTGAAATTCGTCACTTCAAAAGTTCCTTCACCTGCTGCACCTCTGAACGCTGGCGCTAGTGAACGAAATGCTTCTGTTCGTGAGTATTTAAAGTAGTTGTTTATTCAGTATGGTTAAAGTAGAGGAAAATAGGTTCTTTGATGGGTGAACCAGAGTACAGACCTCATGATAAATTAATGTCGACAACGTCAACGGGATATTATTTACCTTGCAGATAAAGAAATATTACAAAGCTACGGATGTGATCTATGAACTTTATTTTTTGGGGTTATTTGTCTTGAAGTGGGGGCTTTTAAAATTTGTTTGTTGACGACAGTCTCGTTAGACGACAGCGTCCTCATAACAGCCTCCTCATCGTACCAGCATCACTGCCGTGTCTGAGCGACATGGACCCTGCATTCATCCACCCTCAAGACCGACTCCAGCTGGAGGACAGTGAGATCGGTTGTGGTAACTTCGGTGTTGTGCGTCGGGGTGAACTGGAGCTTCCGTGTGGTGCTGTTCTCGATGTTGCTGTGAAGCAGTTCAGGGAGACCTGCCTGGAAGACCCTGACATCCTTCAGGAGGCCAAAATCATGTTGTGAGTCCTACGGTGTTTTGAGCTGAGGTATCTCTGGCATGTCGCTTCTCACGAGTCACTCGCATAATTAAGCCATTAATATAGGGTCCACCAATATAACTTCCCTTTTTTAAAGAACTTCCTTTAAAAGAAGGAAGTTCTGTTGCTGCATCCTGTAATATGAGCCGTAACTCAGATGTAGAATTTTACAGCATCGCTTTGAGGAATTTGACTCATTTGTGTGATAAAAAAGTTAGCTTTTTCTTTTTCGGCATTTAGTATTTTCTCTATTTTTTACTAAGACTATACACCGTGGCAGCAACTCTCTTTAACCACCACCTCTGCTATTGACCTGCCTGCTTCTCTTGACAATATTCAATTTTATCTGAAGAATCCGATTCCGTTTTTGTCACCAATTCCATAGTTTTCATCAGACATAACATATTCTGCTTCTATCAAAACTTTGTTATTCAGTGTCCATCTAGTGTTCACTCGGGCAATGCATGTACAGCAGTGGCAATAAATACCCAGCACATTGTTGAAAGGTTTGGATTTTATACTTATACAACTACATAACAAATACAATATGAAGTTCTTGCGTATTTTTGTACAACGAATTCGAAGTTAAGATTGTAGTACAGAAAAATTAGAGTTTTGGCATTCTATCTATGAAAACTATAAGTAACGTGTCAAAAAGTGTCCGACACACCAATAAAAGATGACTTTAAAACTCGAGCAAATTATTATTTAAAGTTCTGGAAAGATTGGAATGAAGAAAAAGATCTAGAAAATATTAGATAAAAATCTAAAGTTGGTCGGCCGCAACAAATGCCATCATTCATTGCAAGATAAGGAGCGCACTATATCGTTCTTTAATTATACAGGGGGCGGCAACATAACTTCCATTTTTTATAACTTTTTGTCGCACGGAAAAGTAATTGATTTTGCCGTACTCTGTACGATGGCGAATAAAGAAATGTCAAAACACGACAGAGAGCATGTGGTTGCTTTTCATAAGAGGTCTGGGCCATAGGAGAATTTTAATCAAATTAGAAGCACCAATTCCAACACTGGTGACACCATTCATCGGCTCGTCTTGTCAGTCAGCTGCTAGTTCACAACGTTCTGGACGTGCATCTAAAATATCAGGTCGTGTAACCAGAAATAAAAAAAAGTAGAGAAAAACTCTAATTATTCGATTTGAACTTCAGATGGATTTCGAAGCTGTTGAGGGTTAGAAACTAAATAACTCCGAGACGAAGGGCTCCGTTCTCGAATACCAAGAATGACATTTGTCGAAGTCTATTCACATTAACCCTTTAGCGACCAATTTTTTTCTAGTTTGTACGTCTAAGCTCACAAAGACCGTCTGTACACTGATGCAATGAAGCACGCTGAGAGCCAGGCAGCCAAAAGAACGACGCTGTAACATGCCGCCGCGTCCAAACCTAGTAGCAACCTCATATTGCTCACTGTTTAATTATTAGAACAATTCTCCCAAAGACCGTAAAAGAGGACCGTGTGGTCCTTTTCGTCGCTAAAGGGTTAAAACTCGTTTGAAATTTTCCAATGATCCTGGGAAGAAAGAAAACTGCAAAGTTTTGGGACACTTTGCTATGGTCTTACGAGACGAAGATTGAGTTATTTGGCTGGAATGGTGTTAGTCACATTTGAAAAAAAACATTGCAAATGATCCCAAGAATACCATCCCCACATTGGTGTGGGGTGCCTTTCTTCTGCAGGTACTAGAAAACTTTGTATAATTGAAGGCACAATGAATGGGGTGATACATCGCAAGATTCTTGATGATAATCTCTCAGTGTCTGCAACGAGCCTGAACTGGCCAAGAGCATGGACGTTTCATCAGGACGACGATCCCAAACACACGGCCAAGGACACATCTTTATAGTTTCAGCAGAATAAGAGAAATGTAACGCAGTGGCCGAGCCATTTACTAAACCTTAACTCCATCTAAAACCTCAAGCGAAAATTTAAACTAAGAATTCGGAAAAGAGACACAAGAAATCTATCGTATTTAAAAAAGAGTGTGCTAAGAAGAGTGGTCTAACATACGTGCAGATATTTACAAAAACCTTGTTAATAATTATCCTTAACGGTAATATCAAAGGCCGTACTATCGAGTATTAGCGAGTTTTCATAACTGTCTCAGATATATTTTGGTATGTTACTTCGATATTTTTTCTACAATGGTAGTGCTTTATTTTTACTGTAATACGATTTTGAATTTGCTTTTGGCGTATAAAAATACATAAGATGTGCCATATTTTTTATTTGAAGCTTTAAAAACTAGACTAAATAAAACTTTGGGCAACATGGTTGATATTTATTGCGCCCACTAGATGAGAGTAACAGTTGTACCTTGTGTATTCATATTCTGTTTTGCGCCCACAATGATGTATATCACCAGCTTGGTCGACTGGTGAGCGAATCTGCTTGCGAGCGGAAAGACCCGGGTTCGAATCCCGCTGCCGACATGGTTGACGCGGCTAGAAATACGGCAGGGGACTTGGGTAAACAACCGAATAATTATCGAAGTAATTATCCGACCCAAGAATGGGCCAGAAGGTTCGTTCCTATAGCCTCATTCTATTCTATTCTATTCGTAACGAACGCAATTATTTAACTTGAAATAAGAAACGATGACTCAAACTCTGCAGGTCCCTCCGCTGCAGCCACGTGGTGCGGTCCTACGGGGTGGTGGTGGCAGAGGCTCGTCATACCCTCCTGCTGGTGTTGGAACTCATGGAGGGTGGCAACCTGCTCGACTACCTCCACGATCTCCAGATCCCCTATGAGGACGTATTCTCCAGAATGGAATACAAGGTTCTTTAACCCTGATATTTTATACATTAACTTGACCAAACTTGTAATGTTGCAGCCTGCAAAAATACTTCATCAGGTTGCTCTCCTCTTGGGAAGTACATGTACGCTGAAGAAGTGATTTTATTGACTATATTTTCGAATAGCTTCGTCTCGCAACCTACCGTGAAATCAGTTACACGTACTCCACTAGTGTATTGTTGGTTGAATTTTGTAGTAAGGGAGTTTTTGTGGATTTTTTAGCGTATATTTTAAGAGAAACTCCTGCTAGTGTATCGAGCAACCAAGTTCAGGCAGGAGAGTTTTTAATAATTTATTGTGGGTCAATTTCTGTTAGTTTCTAGTTCAACAATTAAATTTAACAATTAAAATGTTTTTGAATGGTTACGGCGACTCAACTTTAGAAAATTCCTCACCTCCAGTTGATTGAGGTGTGGTCACAAACACCAGTTACACAAACTTCACTCTGATTACTACTGTAACAGTCAGATACTGCTTGTATGGTCGCACGCCTACGTAATATTTCAGTGCCTAGTGCGAAGTTACATAATTAAAATATTGTTTTATGTGATAAAAAACGAATTTATTATCATTGAAAGGGCTGTGGCGTTTCAAATTTTCTGAAATGTACATGCTAAACACATTGCACTACCGACGTATAAAAAAACAGTTGGTGAACCTGGTTATAAATGTTGTTTCGACATAATATTGTTTTAACTTTTATAACTCCAGCCCTGATAAGTTAAGGCTTATGTACTCAGAATCTGCCGTGCAGAGGAGACTGCATCGAAAATAATGTATTCAGTTCTGTTTTAGGCTCTGCTTCGTGGAGTGGCGTTTTTGCAGCCTTTATATCCTAGGGGACGCAGTAGAGTGCTAAATTCACATGGGACTGGAACAACAGAACTCGTCTACCATTTAAATCAAACGCACAATGTGCGCCTTTTTATCTTCTCTCCGTTTCACCCCGTATCTGTGAACACATCCTATGACAAACTCTCTCTTACATCTTTCTTTGTGGCACCTACAACCACCACCATTCAATGAGTGCCTAGATCTGACCGAACACAACCACAACGTCGCTTTGTGAGCCCTGTCTAATCCAAATAGAGTGGATGCCTCTCTGCGTAGTAGATGTCCAGCACAACACAACGCTAAAAACCGCAACAGTAACAGTTTTGAGTTCTAGTAAAACCATTTTCATTTATTTGTATTATTTTGGAATCGTTTCAAAACTATGATCGATTCGTAGTTTACTGTAGGAAGCTCTTTAGTTAATTTTGAGCTCATTTCATCCGTTATACGAGTATAAATACATTTACCTGGTATAGTATGAATTGAGAGTTCTGATAATTAAAATCGAAGAAAGGTGTTCATCGAGAAGCTATAAAATGAACAAAAACGCTCTTTTGAGGTAGAATTTTTTCTTTCAATTCGTATATAAATAACGAAGCTGCTTGAGAATGTTGTTCGCTTCATTTTCAAAACCGAATTAAAAATCTGTTCAATTTTCAGGAAGTGCTCGCAATAGCCCTGCAAGTCGCAGACGGAATGCTCTATTTGAGTCACAAGAAAATCGTTCATCGAGACCTGGCGGCCCGTAACTGCCTTCTAGACCGCCATCGACACGTCAAGATTTCGGACTTCGGACTCTCGCGGCCGATAAATGCTGGCGAACACGATCACTACCAGGTGTTGAGTGAGTGTTGACCTGCCGATGAGTCTCATGTAAGATCAACTCTGTTAGGTGGTCGTGCTTCTTATTATGGACTTCTAACTTCTCCGATGTCTGCGACCTGCCAAAGAGCTTGATTCTGGATCCAATATTCGTGTTAGTTAATCATTGTTATTATTGATGACTTCTAGCTTCTTGAATGTCTGTGATTCGGGTCATAAGCAGTTAGTTGTATTCACAACGCTCAAGTGTTTGTACTGCAGCTCAACATTGTACCATCTGCAATGTTTTCAGAACTACTGTACTCCTTTTAGATACAATAACACTGGCTGTGTCTCTCTTGGTCTTGAGGCTTTGATTGGTAGGTTTAAGTTTTCGTATACTTCCGTTGTTCTGTCATGAAATGATTAACTAACAATTCAGCAAATTTCAGCATGTTATTCTTATTCTTTATAGAAAAGAATTGATATGTGCGGCTGTAGTGCAATTTTAAGTGAATGTGTCGAAGTCTAGAGGAAAAATAGCGATCAAAGTACTCTCCGTTGGTTCTACAGAGTTAATCTGATACGACGAGGACGACAAGTTGCTTGAATACGATATGTACATATCTCTTCCATGGTCCCAAAATATGAATTTCATTGTCTTTAACTTCTGAACAACCCACGCTACCGTTAATAAGCTCTAAGATGGTTTTTCATTCTTAATCAATTATGTTCCCAATTGCAGACGTGAACCGTAAAATCCCAATCCGTTCGATGCCTCCGGAATATTTCAAGTCTGGGATTTACAGCTCTCAGTCGGACGTGTGGAGCTATGGAGTGTTACTGTGGGAGGTGTTAACGGGAGGCGACGTCCCCTACAAGGTACAGCAAAGCGTCACCTCTGAATTACGATGTGGCATGGTTATCTAGGATATTCCAATTATGCGTACTCTGTAAAAATTTGATTTGAATGTATTGGTTGTGCTTGAAAGAGTTTGTGCACCACGCACTAAACATATTTACATCTTATTGTTAATTAGTTCTCGAATTTTAAGAATTATTTGGTAAATTATGATCGTATATTTTCTCACACGATAATGTATAATACATAGCCACTCAATGATATATTTCAACTTGCCTTTTTTTTATAGAATTTTGATCGTTACTTTAAAACTGGGTTGCCGAGTCAGAGCGGTTCTGCTGTAATTTTTTTTCTGCCGTTCATTCGGTTTCAAGTCTCCCTAACATAGAATAGAATAGAATAAGGCAATAGGAACGAGCCGTTTGGCCCATTCTTGGTTCAATACCGAAGTCCCATGCCCGTATCAATACCGAAGTCCCATGCCCGTATCAATACCGAAGTCCCATGCCCGTATCAATACCGAAGTCCCATGCCGTATCAATACCGAAGTCCCATGCCCGTATCAATACCGAAGTCCCATGCCGTTTCAATACCGAAGTCCCATGCCGTTTCAATACCTAAGTCCCATGCCGTTTCAATACCGAAGTCCCATGCCATAGGGGATGACGAGCAATATACATCCACGTTGCACTAATTGAAGAGCCGCTACGATGTGTAATGTAGAGTTTCTTGAACCTAGAACTTGACTGACGTCGAAGTGGAACCTCGGGTTCGGAATGGCCTCACACTCTGCTACTCTCTGCCCCGCTCCTGTCCTACAAAAATGAAGAAGCTCCTCATAAACTGTTGGAATTACAACCCTCTCCAGAGACCGAAGTTTAAGAGAATAATCACCTTTCTCATCGATGAGCTTTCTGATTCCCATCCGCATTTCATGGAGTACTTCAGGTAAAAAACTGAGCCCAAATCGAGGCATTTTTTTCAACTTTGTAACCTTAAGTGTATAGATATACATATACATTATGATTGAAATCGAAAGTTTTTATTATAATTCTGTATTCAAAATTTAAATGTTCGTACTTCCTATTGTGAATAAGTTTGTGAACGTCTAGGATTATCTGCATTTCATTACACAGGCGCAAGTCGTATCACACTCAACATTCGAACACTCCGGAACCTGTCTCGAATCCTGAGGACTGCCTGTGTGTAGGTCGCATCCCTCCTGCACCTCTTATTCCTCTGCCACCTGTACCTGTTGTGCCATCTGGAGGTCTCGGTTCAGTTCCATGTGACTCACAAACTACTCAGCCTGTTGGCCGGATTGATACTTCACCGACCGTTACACCTCTCAATAGACCGACTTCACTACCATTTGGTCCACTGGTTTTCAATGAGTCTTATGGATGTAACGGGTTGATGTCAAATGATTATCTCTCTCCTACTTCAACCGTATCGACTATTCTTTCACCAGATGCACGCTTGCCACCGAGAACTTTCCCAAAACGAGACAAAAATTTCGGAATTGAAAAAGGGAAGAGAAATTTCAGTGCGCTAACTTCCATCGTTTCAACGTACAGAAAGATTTATCGCAGCTTTTCTAGAGAAAAAGAAATGAACTTTAGGAGCATGCCAATTTCTGAAAAATTGCAATCTAGCTTCCGTGGGTTTGAGTCTTGTTTAGTAGGCAACTGTGGACCACTAGCCAATTGCGACAGCAGTACAAACAGTGAGGTAAACACTGACAAGAGTTTAGGGCTTTCCGATTATGAAGATATGAGAAACCCAGACCATTTATCGAATACGGAACTTCACATCACAGAGTCTGTTGAATACGAAGCTATTTCCGATGATCAAACCCGAGGTTTGAGTTTGGAGACCCGTTTACATATCAGTGAACCTAACCTCTGTGACGTTCCACAGGACCTCAATTCAATGCCACCAAAACATGGAACTGTTGATGAAAGCTTTTTATCAGGCCAAATCTTGAAAAGTGCATGGAAGAGCATCTTCAGAAAAGGTAATACTGACGTATCTCAGTTATTTAATAATGATTTACAAAAATCTGGAAATAATGGAGAAACACCTTCTGTTGTCGTTAGTAACAGTCCTTTCCTAACAAAATACCCAAGGCATGATGATGTCAAACCTTCAGGAGCAGTAGAAAAACACCTCAGTTATATTCGTCCACCAAACGTGGCTCCAATGAAAATTGGGACGCTTGCATCGTCTTTGGACGAGTATTCGTGGAGACCCAAACCCTTCCCCACCAACTCAACCTCTTCACATATCAACATTAATGAATCGAACCCTTTCATAAGGTATAACTCAACAGATAATCCGTGTAACTCCAGGGCATTCTGCAATCCTAACACTGACTCCAGAGGCAATCCAAATGTTAGGACCAACTCTGTCACTAGACTTTCAAGCGCCAGCTCAAACGACTTGTGTGTTGATGGAAATTTGAATAATGTGAGCGAGGACAGCAACATTGACGACACTGTTGACGCTGCCGATCTAGATCCCGTCCAGGACATTTACTCGATTAATGACCCTGTCTCTGTTAAACATGAACTTGTACCACCTGTAGACAATATCCCTGGCTTCGAAACTCCTCCTCCGTCAAGAAATAATTCCATGGGATCTGATCAAACGCCAACGTCGCACAAGTTTTACTCGATACAGCAAACTTCTCCCATTAATTGTAACTTGAATGTAGGCTCTTCAAACATCATTGACGAGACTTGATGTCTCAAAAAAATTTTGTTACCGTTTGAATATTTCCAGGAATTGTTCTCTCGAAACAACTGCCATTTTATACGGAGGAAATGCCTAAATATCTTACTGAATACTTCTTACAATGAAAGTGAAGTCCATTTTATTATTTACGGCACACACGATAAACACTGCTTTGGGACTGAACAGCTTTTTGTCACTAGTTTCTATAATTTGTTCGCAACTTCTCGAGGTAATAGAAATCTTGCGTCGGAGCGTCAAGAATGTTTTTCTTGAAATAAATGTTTTGTTTCTTTTTATTTGAAATCCTGAATAAAATTAATCTCCATCAAAGTTCAATTCATGTGAACGTTCACATATCGTGTCCCAGTTATTCCTCAATTTTTAAGTAAGGTTTACTTACTTCGTTTAGTATTCCACGATAAAAATTTAATTCACGATTATTTCGTTTTTCATAGATGTGACTGAATTTTTGTTTCATCAGAGTTAAAATATAGTAATTTATCAGTAAAAACTAGTCAATTCTATTATTTGCTTACTATTTACATCCCTACATGAATAAATACAACATGCATCAAATTAGACAGACATTCATGTGGTATGCAAGTACGGCCTTGTTCCTTACTATTTGTGTTGTGTAATAATTGAATTCCATTGATTGTAGGATACAATAGCATGTAGTACGAGTATTTCCGCGCGTTATTATTCTACATCGTTCCTGTTCTCTGTTATAAATTTGGAAGAAAAAGGCAGTTTTTTCTCTTCAAACTGATCCTATTTCAAAATAGGGAAAATGTGGCCAGCTCGTTCCCAAGTGACGATGTGATGACAATTGGCTAATACGATGTAGCCTAACTTAACAAATGTACGCTAATTTTAGACACGAGATGCAGTAGTGCGTGTGATTTAATAGTCTGTCATGGAACAGTGGGTCTAACATAAAAAAAAACGGAACTTCAGCCAGTCTGAGTTCAAAACTGGGAGCGGCTGTCAAATGAAAGTCTCTGAGTAAATAGAAATAATCCTCAGTCTAGAGTACTGAGAAATCACCTGGAATTATTTGCACTGATCATCCAGTGCCTTTGTTCAGTCTTTATGGTGTTTATCTTTTGCACGTTTGTTCATATTAGAACCGAAATATTTTGACAAAGTTGCAAAGATCAAACGGATGATGGTCTTGCTCTGTGTTGCGCAAAAATATGTTTGAAAAGGGGCTTTTTCTTCAAACATTTGAATTGTGTGGTTTTTGGTCTGTTGATAAATCTGATGAACTAAATCTAAATTCTTTTTTACAAGAGCATTTGAAAATAAACTACAAAAATCTAGTATAATACGAGTATTTAAGTGTGAATTTAATACGTTCCCAGAGAAAATACTCTACGGAACTTAAGTATAATATTTAACTATTAAGACACGCCCGTGTCTTCCCCTTTTTTGTTGGTTTCTTGTTTATTTTGGAAGTATATCGTGTTCATAAGGAAACACTCGATGTTTTGGCGTTTTTTAATATAGGTCCAAAAAAATGTAATCGAAGCATAAAGATGCATTTGTTTCTAAATAGTTGGTAGAATTACATCGCCTGGTAAATATTTACCATCTCTGGTTGGAAACATTTGGTGTAGTCAGGAAAATATTTCAGCACTAATGTTCCGCTGAGCATCCTGAAATGAATTCTTTATCCTTTTTCCTGTATTTTTCTTGAAGTATGATGAATAACACAGAAAGCGTGTGTGAATTAAATTCGAAGACTTTTTTCCTCTCATCACTAACTGTTTCCACCTAACGTCAAAAGTTGCATACTCCAACTGCTTCCGACCAGCGTGAGTATTTCATTGTTTTGTTTAATGTTTTTTTTAAATTTTAGATTCTGCTTCACACCTTGTAACGCACACTGTTTCCGGTCAATTCGTATGAACTAGCATGTGGATGTGTACTTGGTGTTCTGAACCCATATTTACAATATTTTTGAGATTCAACAAATTTCCTAAAATACTTCAGTAGCGATGGGGAAACCCTTTCCAGAGACCAGTACCAAAATCTTGTATGAGCAGGCGTGCAGCTATTTTTGTTCACATCTGAAAAAGGATAATTTCATCAACTTTCCTTGGATTTTGAAATGTAGGGAAATATGTCTGCATGTTGCCTCTGTAGTTTTCACTTATGTGTCGGGTAAGATAAGCACTGAGAGAGACAAAATAAAGGTAAGAGATGAATGATTGAAAATGAAGGGCGTAAGGGAAATGAAGGAATTCGAAATAAGCCTCGGAAAAGAACGTAACCTCCGTGCCACAACGCCTGATGTGGCGGCAACATGAGGCTCAGATGTGTGGATTTCACTGACATGCAACACGGCACTGTCATGTGTCTTCTATCTCATAACTAAGGTAAGACTTGACCAATCTTTGCGCTTGGTCTAATAATACAAAACTTATCATATTAAGAAAGAAAGCAGTTATTTCGAACACAGTATGGATCTGAATAAAGCTAAAACTGTTTTCTTTCTAAAAACCATTAATCTCGCTTTCGCGCGTTGGATAGTTCTTGAGTAATAAGCGTTGAGACACTTGTGGATTTTCTGTTACCTGAATGACGTAAGGAGCTTTTTAAAAAAAGTTCTAAGAATTCAACAGCGGGAACTTGTTTTCACTCGCTCTGTCACTGAGCTTTCAGCGAAATTTTGTACGTTTGAACTCATGGAGGAATTTTCTTTCTGCTAGATCGCAAGTGAAATTAACTTATTGAAAATTATCCTCGAGAACACTTCATTTGAAGGTGAGTTTTGATGGGTTGTGCAAGCATACAGTAACAGCTTTTTATTAGCAGGTGCTCAATGTAAGATTTTCTTGTATATTTTTTGTTTTCTGAAAGGCATTTGTTTGAGTCTGTGTTCTCAAAACACCCGTTTTCTGTAGTGCATAGGAGTATCAGTTCCCTCTCTCTTACGGTAGGCTCTCGTTCTTTCTGTTGTGGACGCCCACGCCTCTCATTCATGCGCCTTGCACCCACTTTTCTCCTTTCTCACTCTCTTTTTCTCTCTCTCTCTTTCAAGCTTCATTCAATTTCTTCGTCTCTGTATCCTTTCTATTGAGGGTGTTGTTAATTCTTTCCCTATTTTTCTACTCTCTTCACCCTTGTACTCACTTTTCTCCTATCTCACTCTCTTTTTCTCTCTCTCTCTTTCAAGCTTCATTTAATTTATCCGTCTCTGTATCCTTTCCATTGAGGGCGTTGTTAATTCTTTCCTTATTTTTTCTACCCTCTTCACTTTTTCATCCCTGCTCCATATACAACTCTTTCTCTTGCCTCTCTCTCTTGACTCACTCCATTTGCTTCTCTCTTGTGCCATCTCTTCATTATCTCTCGCTATTTCTTATTCCGTTTCTTTTGCTTCGCTGTACATCCAGCGCTATCGAAGAACATTGTGGAAGAGCTGTTTTGGTAAATTAATTTTAAAATGAATGAATGAATTTGATGAAATGTAGGTCAAAGATACATAATCGAAGCATAAAAATACATTTGTTGGTAAAATTACATTGCGTGGTAAACATTTACCACCCCTGGTCGGAAACATTTGGGGCAGTCAGGGAAATATTTTCATTAATGTTTTGCAAAAACAGACAAAACTATGTTATATGTAGGAGCCAATAGTATGCTAACGGGATGCAACACGGATTAACCGGCAAGAGTTAACCTATCTAAGTGATACTCCCTCTATGTACGAGAGTCATGGGGCATAGTTTATCATTATTCTTATTTTCTCATCCGTAACATTACTAGATATATGATTTAATTTCTTATTACCCCGTGAAGGTATAGCTTAAACTATTTTCTTTTTTCTCTCTGGCCTAATAATATTGCCATGCTTATTTCCTAGTAATTATTAACAGTTTTCTACAACAGGATCACGAGCTTGACCAGCGAAAGTAAAGCTTGTGAGTGCGAACATTCCAGTTCTAACGCCTCGGTTTTTACATCCTGTGCTTCACTGCATGAACAACTGCGTACGGACGTAGGCATTTTCTGCCTTGAACCTGGCGAGAATAGAACTTTTGAGTTACTGCTATTCCTTCGGCCGTGAGATAAAAATCTTCCTGATTACCTGATCTCATTGCTTTGTCTAAGAAAATTCACGCGTCATGATGGTAACTCAATTACTCACAGTAAAGTCTGTAACTTTTATTGCATGGGGCTGTTGTATGTTTCATTTTGTAGTTAAGTGGATCATGGTTCATTTTATATTTTTTATTATTCGTGATTAGGAGCAAAGTTTCATGCGAGCGACCTCCTACTCTAGTGTCTTTGATATGTCTATTTCTTTAATTCCTCGTGTCATTGAGATACTCAGTCACTGTTGAAATATCATTTGAGCGGATACGGTAGTTGGAGTTTATACCAAGTCTATTCTGCGTACACTGTTAATTTCTTTCCATCTCTCGCATAATTACTGATTTGCTCTTTATTATATTTTCCACCGTTTTATAATCTTAACTTTACCCCACCGTCGACTGTCATCCATCACAACCCTCACCACTGCCACCACATGCCCCTGCCACTATCACTCTCATGCCCCTGCCACTATCACTCTCATGCCCCTACCACTACCACTCTCATGCTCCTACCACTACCACTCTCATGCTCCTACCAC
>VCRD01003769.1:43811-55805 GCA_006783055.1 Trinorchestia longiramus
CGTTGCTTCATCGTGTATGTAATAATGTGATGCAAACGGCAGTTATAGTCACTCATCATTATCGATATATTAATATCATTTTGCGTTTCACGCCACAGTGGCAATCATTGGATATTTTTGTTCTACCTTCTGCGTGTTGCAAAATGACTGCATTTTTAATGTCCTCATAACACGCAATGGTTAGTCTACTTCAAAGTGAAGTCAATCAAAGTTTCACTTGTTTAGTTTATCTTAGTAAGGTTATCGAATTTCTTTTCTATGAATAATTTTCATTGCCTTGCAGTATTGCAAATATTTTCCTACTTCGGGAATTGAGTTCGGTTTTCTTGTATGCAGGAAAGCTTTCAAAGTAGAAACTCTCTAAGACGGAAATCTTTTCGACAACAGGACTGATAAACAAAGAAAAGTCTCTAAACTAAGAACTACTACTGGCCCCAGCAGTGTTGAGCCCTCGTATAACTTGTACTCAGACACAAAGTCCGACATTCTCCATTCATAGTTGGATAAAAATTAACAAAATCAAAATCAACAGAAGTAAATCGATGGATGTGCCAAAAAATAAATACGTGCTGTTGGCGCAGAGTATTACGTTGAAAGGCTTCCTATTATACATATAGGAACAGTGGCAAGTTTTGTTCCTACACTTAAAACGTCATTAAAGAACGATTTAGATATGATGGGACGACAATGGTATTTTAAAACCAGAACTCTCTGCCAAGAACTAAAAGCCTTCTGGTTCGTTGTTCAAAAATTCCAGTTTATTTACAATAAATGAGGCTTGTTTATTGTCTTAAAATCGCTTCTATTCCTTCAAACTTTTCATCCCATCAGATGACCTGCCACTGAGCTCCCATTTTCGCTTACAAATACACCAATATTTAAGGTCCTTCTTGTATTGCAATAAATGAACATTACTGACGTCTAGCGTGCATCTGTGTCAGTGCTGTCATGATAATCTGTACGTGTGATGACAGACTTATAATTTCTGCAAGAGCATCGCGTGTTCAGCTCTCTGCAACCTCTGAACCAAGTGCTTTAGTCTCATACAGAGTAGTTCTGTATATTAGTACACGTGCAGTCTGTCATACAGAGTAGTTCTGTATATTAGTACAGGTACACGTGCAGCCTGAAATACAGAGTAGTTCTGTATGCAGTCTGTATTTCAGTCTGTCATTCGGACTAGTTCCTGTATATTAGTACAGGTACACGTCCAGTTTGTTACACAGAATAGTTCTGTACTGCTGTGTGCTCGGCATACGCTAAGTGTTTTTCATATGACACACACATGTATGCTCAGCTGTGACTGTTAAAGAGCAGGTCGATCTTAGCCTAGTTTCGAAGGTCGATCTATTAAAGTGTTCTCATTCTAACGTTATCTCTACTAGTATCGTATATCTTGTTTTTTTACTATGCTGTTGTAAATATTTGCCGTAATTTGTAAGTTGAGGGAAATTCACAGATTAATTTAAGATCTCAAAATGTACGAATGTGCTTTTTCAACTGAAAGTATTAAACCTGATCAAAGAGCGTTGAGAATTAAATTAAGTTCAAAGTCTCGTACGTATCAATTTACTGGAACACACATTGAGGGCTGCCGAGCAGCTGGTGCAGGTGTTCCTTTCCAGTCGTCCAAGGGTCACCGATACTTTCCCTCGTTCTATAAAATATATTAAAACTGAGTCTAAATGTCGTGTTTTTGTGAAACAAAACCAGAATAGGGGTGTTCCATAGAGTAAATAGGATATACTCATCTTCAATGAGGAAATCTGCTTTCTGATGTTTGCAATTTGTTTTTAATTCTGATGTCTAACAACGAAAATTATTCTGGGGAAAATTCATCAGCAGATTAGGAGCCAATGAAAATAACATTGTTGAAATTAACAATACCTTTTGCTTATTTAACTTTGTCTTACATGTAGATGAAGGTAATTTTCAAGTGTGATTTGAGTTTATTCATTATCTTTGTTGGACGCTGTTAGTGTGTTTTTGACTGACGTGTAGCATGTGACACATCATCACCTGCTGTCTCTTATTGATGCAAGGTAAAATTATTTATTCGCACGAGTTTTTGGTACGAGTTATTCGTATCAGACCCAAACCTGTGACGTTCCTATCACACTGTGACGTTCTTATCATTTCTGCCACAGAGAGACTTTCGTACCGCATAACATGAACTTTATTCCGTGAGTTCAAGTAGGGAACAGATCCACGCGATGATGAACGGAGTGGGCCGCGTGTTGAGCAACGTGCTCGTGCGCATGGGGCGCGTGAAGAGGCTGGACACAGACGTGATGCACACTGAACTCAGCAGGTGCTTGTCCACGACCGACATCACCCTTCTCGGTCAGTTTGCGTTTTTTGTAGGCCTATATAAGCACTCAAGCAGTCGTATTTAGCTTAACAAATTAAGAATTTCCAGTCCATGTTTCAATACACGCCGCTGCTCAATATGTCTCGGTCGCTGTGAATTACATTATATAATGTGATACCGTGTGTTCATACGTGTAGAATTAAAGTAGTCCTTAAAATTTATGCCAACATGCTGCATTGAAGAGCGTTCCGAGCAAAACGTAGCCAGCACAAAGGGTATTTAACTCCTCTGTGCAGGCATCGGGCACATGTTTGGAGCGGGCATTTACGTGCTCACTGGGACAGTGGCACGAGACACTGCGGGTCCTGCCATCATTTTGTCCTTCCTTCTCGCCGGATTTGCCTCCTCTTTGTCCGCAATTTGCTATGCGGAATTTGGAGCCCGTGTACCAAAGGCAGGATCCGCGTACGTGTACACGTACGTCACCATCGGCGAGTTCTGGGCCTTTGTGATTGGCTGGAATATCGTCCTTGAGTACATGATCGGTGAGAACAGTTTGTGCTTCTTGCCCTGAAATGGGTGTACTGAAGTATAAAGTTATATAGTTGTGATACGACATATTTGGTAGGATACGGTGAGTGTTCGTATCTGTTTTTGTTTTAATTAACCATGATACGCATTCTGCCTTCTGTTGAGGTGTAGCCATTTTTACAGAGCCTCTGCCTTTTTCAACAGCAGGATGTTCGAAACATCCAAATATATTGGGAATAAAAGCTTTAATAACTACATAGTGCAACAGAACAAATCTGATTAAAAGATCTCATCAGTTGTTCTTCTAATAAATTTCTCAAATTGTAACCCTGTACTTCAGGAGGCGCATCGGTGGCTCGCGCGTGGTCGAGCTATGTGGACTCTCTCTTCAACGGCGCCATCAAGAACGGCACAATCGCCACATTTGGGTCCATGCAGTCTCAATACCTCGCTTCTTACGCTGATCCTGTGGCTTTTGGGATCACGCTGGTGTTCTGCCTCCTGCTCTCCCTGGGCGTCAAGAGTTCCACTAACATCAACTCGGCGCTCACTTGCGTCAACATGGCCGTCGCTCTATTCGTCATAGTGTTCGGTTTGTGGTTCGCCGATATCAAGAACTGGCAAGGCGCAGGGGGGTTTGCTCCCTATGGAGCAACAGGAGTGATTGCAGGAGCTGCTACTTGTTTTTTCGCCTACGCTGGTTTTGACGGGATTGCTACTGCGGGGGAAGAAGCCAAGAACCCGAAGCGCTCCATTCCGATCGCCACGATGCTGTCCATGGGTGTTGTAACTTGTGCCTATGTGCTGGTGGGCGCGACCCTGACTCTGATGGTCCCATACAGAGAAATTCATGTGGGGTCAGCCTTGCCAGACGCATTCTCTGCCAATAACGTGATTTGGGCAAAGTATATAGTGAGCATCGGCGCGCTGTGTGGAATGACAACTTCTCTCCTGGGAAACCTTTTCTCCTTGCCTCGATGTGTGTACGCCATGGCCTCAGATGGACTCATCTTCTCGCAATTTGCTGTCGTTTCCGAGAAGACAAAGGTAGTAATTCACGCAGTTGAAGAGTTAGAGAGTTTCTTGTGTAATGAAACGGGGAGGAAGTACTGTTTGCAGTTTCATATCAGTGGTAGAAATTAATGGTTCGGAATAGCTTTATACTGTCAAACAGTTTTGTGGACTAAATTTTCGCGAGGGGAGCATAGTTGAATTTTGTGCTTCTTCAACTATAACACTGCGTATTCAAGATAGTTTCATGAAGAAATTAATTAGTTGGTCTTTGGTTATAAAGATGAAAAAAAAGTGACTGCAGTCAAATAAAACGTGAACTCTCATATTTTCTTTTTTTCAGTTACATCGATGTCTGTTTTCATTAAATTCTTTGCGTTGTTGATTGCAGAAACTAGGAACAAATTCCCTCACAATAAGTTACCTTTTTATGTTTTGAATGGTAACTGGTATGTTTCAAGTCTTTCATTGTTGAGAAAAAAGTACAATTAAAGTGGTTACTTGAGGATTTATACTTATTCTTTCAAATTTTGAATATATTATATATATATATATATTGTTCCCTGTAATTAACGTGTGACTTGCATGAAGTAACTGGTAATTGACATGCCTCGTCAGCTGCCAATCCTGAACGTGGTGGTGTGTGGGCTACTGACAGCGTTGACGGCGCTGCTCTTCGACCTGGAGAAGCTGGTGGAGTTCATGAGCATCGGCATCTTGATGGCGTACACCATCGTCAGCGCCTCCGTCATCATCTTGCGCTACCAGCCCGAACACAAGTCAGGACAGTCATCAGACTTTCGTTTTAGTTCTTTGACAATATTGAGATGCACGTTTTGTTACGTTATTTTTAAGTGAGAATATCTAGCTATTTATTCTCTCGAAAAATAAAAAAAATAATTTGATTGTTGTTTCAGCATGGGGGAGAAAATACTCGTAGCCTTCAAGCTTCTATTCTCTTATTAAAATAACAATGAAAAATTATTTTTTTAATGTTGCAGCAAGTTTTAGAACATCCATTAAATATCTGAATTTTCATAGATTGCTGTAGTTTTTGAAAGTTTTCCTTGTTATTCTTGTTTCCTTGCATTTAAAAAAATTGACTCAATTTATCTTTCGCAAGATATCGATGAACATTTTTTCATGTTTTTATAGTATTAGAATAATCTTTTCTATTGTGTGTTGTTCTGGTGGACTGAGTGATATGATGTACTATATTAGGTGCATCAGTTGATCAGCTGGACAGGCAGGTTGTACAGGCGTGTGAATCTAATGCAGTGTTTCTCAAAGTGGTCCGTACCGCCCCCCTGGGGGCGTGGAGGAAATGCAAGGGGGCGGTAGGAGGATACGCCTTGAACGGGAAGCGTATATTACTGTATAATATACAGTAATATAATCATTAGGGGGCGGTGGAAAATCAAATAGTGTCATAAGGGAGCGGTGATTGAAAAAACTTAGAGAAACACTGATCTAATTCATTATATGGTACTCCAAAAAAAATAGACAACGGAAGCGAGAGACCTGAAAACCCGTTTCTCCACTTAAACTTCTCTCACACGATAAAACGGCAATCTCTGTGATCAGTAGTTCAATGCGATTTGTCGATGCACACTTTAGACAGTGGATTGTCAACAATCACAGCCAGATGTACCGTAACATACTCGTATGTCTTTTTAGCTATGTAGGTTTATCAACCAAAACCAAGGTAGCCTCGTTGCAGGACCTTCAGGGCTGGTACAGCCCCACTGTAATCCAATAACTGTTCAATTCTATACAAGTAAACACTGATGTATTTGCCGTGTGTTCACATAGCTTCATACGACGTGCTGTGAATTTCTTAATGGGATTCAGCAAATCTAACGAAAGTTTCTAAGATTTATTGTGGTTGAATGATAAATAATTTTTTTCATATAATTTATTATATGAATATTATAATATATTTATATATTATATTGTATTTGCTCACAGCAAGGTTCATCTATTCGTATCAAGGTTCATCTGTTCGTGTCAAGGTTCATCTGTTCGTAGCCAGGTTCATCTTTTCTTAGCAAGGTTCGTCTGTTCGTATCAAGGTTCGTCTGTTCGTATCAAGGTTCGTCTGTTCGTATCAAGGTTCGTCTGTTCGTATCAAGGTTCGTCTGTTCGTATCAAGGTTCGTCTGTTCGTATCAAGGTTCGTCTGTTCGTATCAAGGTCCGTCTGTTCGTATCAAGGTTCGTGTGTCAGATCATGGCGCTTAAAATTTCTTAATTACTCTCCAGATGGGGGAGGAAAGCTGAAGCGATCATGACGGATGACTCGATGGACATCCCCCCAACTCCTGCGACTCCCCACCCTCCTGGGGCCGAGGTGAGGACTCACTCTTTATGAACTCCTTCCATCAATTTTATTTTAGGTTCTAATCCGGGACTTATTAATTTCACTTGAATTCTTCAGAGTCTTCCGCTTGCTGGGATGTTTAACCTCGATCGTTCGAACTGCTAATTTTCTATTTCAGTGATGTGCTGATTAACTAAATACGCTTGCTCTACACTCAATTAAATGAGAGGTTATGTGAATTAAAGTTTGTAATCTCCTCGTTTAAGTAGTCTTTGTTATTGACGCAACCTACCGTTTCCATGTTTTAACATCATTGATGTTTCAATCGGTACCGTCAGCAATTTGGGTGAGGAGTGTATTGTAATACATTTGCGAAAATATTACCTTGTTGAATTTATTAATAACCCAGGATTTATGACAGGAAACTTGATCATTGGGCAATTATTTTCTGATTGCCTAAAAGGGTTGAATTAAGCGAAACGGGCTGATTATTGCAAAGGAACAATGACGTTACGTCTTGCAGATTTTATATTCAAAGTTTTCCAGTTAAATATATCAGAATGAACAGATTTTAAGAACACCACACTATCACTTCGAAATAACCTTAGCTTGTTATAATTTCCAATACAGAGCAGGTGTTTTCACGATCCATATAGTTATGGATTCATATATTAGTTCAGAATGACCTGTTCTAAATAACTCAATCCATCATAGTACTTCATAGTGGTCCATTGTAGCACTACAGTCCGGCACAGCTGAACACTTGTATCTTAGGGTATTGAAACCACTTGTTCAATGCTCGATCAAGGGACTTCGATGTCAAGAGGAGTAAATGGAAAAGTAATGTGCATGCATGATATTGAATAAGATTATGTAGTTGCGTTGCTGGTATTGACGCCAGCTTATTGAGTAACGCCAAGCCAGCTTATTGAGTATTCCATATCTATAAAACACTGTTGTTGTTGTTGTAGCTCTGCTACTTCTTTGCTGTAACTTTACTGTTGGATAAACTGTTATGTTAAAATTATTAAACAGACCTTGGAAAAACTTATTCAAGTTTTACTAAGATATGATAATTGCAAAGCTGAATTATACTGAAATAATGCTTTTATCATGACAATCACGTTGAAATGAGGGTATTCCAAGAATGTAAACGTGCTCTCAAATTGTTTTTTTTCTTTTTTATACTCTACCATTATCTTAAATTTAACATTTTCCTTTAAGGACAGTTAATAATATTTTCCATAAGTCTATTCAATACTTTTTAGCCTGTTATATTTGTACTTTTGATTATTAAACATATTTCCAGAATTTTCTTTTACATTTTGGAGTTTTTATGTACTTCTTATATTAAAAAACAATATTTCAGTATAATTTGGCTTTATAATTTTCATCATAATTGAATGAAACTTAAAAAAATGATTTTTCAGTGTGTTATATACTTTTCAACCTAACTGTAGAACAGTGGTACCTCGACGAACGAATGTCCTAACTTACGAATTATTTAACAAACAAATGGTTATTCGGTTGAAATTTCCACCATTCGTATGTTAAATAATTCGTAAGTTAGGACATTCGTATGTCGAGGTAACACTGTATTGATCATTTGAAAGCATGTTGAAATATTTTTGTGATCTGTGTGTCATGTAAAATAGGAAGTGGGTTCAGGGCAGTTCAGTGTTTCTGTTCTACAAAATCAGCATTCTTCGTATTCTTGGCACTTCACCCATGAGAAAATTTAAACAGTCGTGTGGTATAATGATTACTTGAATCAATATCACACCGTTTATCAGTTCATTTACTATTACAACGTAAACTGAATTAAATATATTTTCTTATGTCTAGGGCGGCCTACCGGAGAAGCGTGGTGGTCAGCTAAAACCGGCCTGTCATTGGCTGGCGTTAATAGTAGGCAACCGTGATCCCGGGGTGGTGGTTAGTTGCGCCGTCGTGGCCTTCGCAATGGTGTCCGCCGCTCTGTGTCTTCTCGTACAGTACGGCATGGGGAATGTAGCAGCCAACACCATCCTGCACAACCAGACGCTGCAGGAAGCTGTTCTCAGGTGAAGCCAAATAATATTTGCTTCTGTCACATTCACCTCTGTCCGGGCCACGCGAGTATTTAATCCTGTTTTAGTGTACGAGAAAACTATGCGTGATCCGATTTAACGGTTGAGGAAAGGTAGATTACAATAGGTAATTTTTGAATGTAATTGAACCATCTGTTCTACAGTGAAAAGAGTTTTTCCTAAGTGTATGAAAGAATTCAATACGTACCAGAAACTTAATTATAATCTAGCTGGCTTTCAGCGGAAACAATAGGTTGTATTTAAAAAATTGGTTAATTTTATTTTATACAGATGTATTCGAATTCTTTTATAAGTGCGAAAGAATATTCTCGTGAGCTTCATATGTGATGAACACAACAAAGAAAATGTACATGGACACTATTTTTCAGTACATATAATTTCTGTCATAATTCTTTCGCTAATATTTAAACGAAGGAACCCGTACTTATATACATACATATATTATGAAAAGAGTGAATGATATGCAAACGTCAGCAAGTGTAATATTGGAGAAGTTTGGCATTTTATGAGCAGCATTTACCAATTCAATTTGCTTATATAGATACAATCTTTTTTTAATGTCAAGGAATAATTTGGTGGTTGCATTCTATTGTATGTATGTGAATATTTCAGTCGAATTAAATTCGTAAATTGGGGAGAGATGTTGGAAATGGATCTTGATATTGAACGACGCTATAAAGAGGAACTGGGCTCTATTATGACGTCAAGGGAGCCAGGAAAAGATATTCAAAGAAGCTTCTGGACATGAAGGACGCAAACAAGACTTGTTGCTAGAAGGAGAAGTACAAAGAAGTTGCAATGTTTCAACAACTGAGAAAGCTGATAAAGATGTAGAGGCGGCTGCAGCAGTAGCAATAGAAGAACATTTATATGAGTTCAGTAAAACAGCAAAGGTAATAAAATAGAGGAAGAAGTTGAGGGAATGAAGTTTGGAGATGCTTTTTAGCTGGATGGCGTTGTGATTGGGGGGATTTGTATGTATTTTGATAATTTAAACGAGTATACAGGTGACCATTTTAGGGACGACGATCTGTTACGAGGTGTTAGTAACCTGTATTATAATGATCTGATGGTAGCATTTCGACAGCTGTGGATGTAATACATGAGAAAGAAGAGACTCGACTGCAGACAACACAGAAACTGTACCAGGTATACACAGTCATTGTGTTTATCACTCAATGGACGAGACGCGTGCTTGCACTAATACATTCTAAAATTATGAATAAAATACTGAATGAGACAAACATCCAAACATCCACGATTCGTAGACTTATTGAGACGATTTGAAAGTCTAAGGGCATATATTTTGGGTTATGTATCATGGGTTTTAGTAATCTATTCGCCTTTATTCAAGAACTTGTTTGTCAAGCTAATCCAAGCTCATGGGTCGGTATTCGACAAAATCACAAGCGCAACGCTCACAAAGACTTCACCCAGAATCTGGCCTGGATAAATGATGGTAAAATAATCTGAGTAAGTGGATGACTTGGACTGCTCCCTTGTGACAACAGGACACTTGTCCAGGTACCCAAACCTGTACGAGAGGATGATGAAGTCACGGGGTGGAGGTACTCAGGATTGGGCTGTAGTCCTTGCTGTCTTCCTGTGCGCGCTCCTCATCACAAGTGAGTGATCTGTGCCCCTGCATACATTGATCAATTGTACACAATGGGATTATTGTGCTTGTTTAGCATAGCTTATTATGTTCAGTTTTACTGAAAAATAATATGCTCAGTATACTGCAAAGTCTGTTTAAATACTTTACTTTTGATTGTATAAGTTTGACGCCAAGCGAAATATGGCTGCTAAAGCACGAAGAGTCCGAGCTTTTTTTCAAATTACTGTCACATATGTCAAAGTTGTTGTCAAAGTACACAAAGGACTACGTCAGTGTAAAGTTTACATGTAATTCGATTTTTAAGTTTAAAATTGGTACCGAATTCAACACGTTTTCAGACAACTTGTCGAACAATGTACTAAGAGTATTCTTAAGGATGTGATAGAAAAAGTATTAAAACCATAGTTTGTTACTTTTCCATTTATTTCTTATAAAGAATGCATACTGCTCTTAATTTTTTATGGATGTTTGTTCAGTTTTTTAAGGGGTTTGTTTTGCTTTAGATTTTTTCATTTTTGTGCGCAGTCAAGATTTTTTAAATATGTACATTTTATTTAACAACATATTCATTTCTTCTTATCAATGTTATTATTCCCCAACATTTGCCACCATTGAATATTTCTGACGATTTCAATAAAAAATAATTTTTTCTCAAACTGGCAACTTCATACACGAATTTCTTTTAAGATCAATATTTTCCTAAGAACAGGCTTTTCTTTAAATCTTTAAAATCTTAAAACCTTGTTTTCTTTGAAAATCAAGTTGTTTTGAAAACTCGTTAGCTTTTTCTGTAGTTTCGTTGTTTTATTCGTATTTATCCCAAATGTTCACGTGTTGAACATCAATGCATTTTCCATTTGATTTCACTTGTACAGACAATAATACAGGATTTGATAAAATAACGATCGTATAATAGATAGTTTGAGTTAAAATCTCGTATACACAAAATTCAGGTTGAATCTTGTTACAGATAGAGAATCAAAAAGTTCTACCTAAACCTGAACTAGAATCATATATGTATATTATAATACTTTACATTACGTTGTCTCTTGAAATAGGATTATTCTATCTTATATTCCAATTTTCTTGTATTTGTCATTATGTATAACTATAGACACAATAACAATACCCTGCTGCGGTGAGTGGTTTCATTATTCTTGACAAGACCCTTCATGTTTTTGTGTCCGAAACTCAAAGGAATTTTCGGAGCGTGTTGAAATGTGTGTGTGTGTGCAGGCACTGGCATGATCATGGCTCACGTACAGAGCTCTCTACACCTCAGCTTCAGGGTGCCACTCGTGCCACTCCTTCCTCTCGCCTCCATCTTCATCAACATCTCCTTCATTGTCCATCTGAACCCTATGACCTGGGTCCGATTTGTCGTCTGGATGTCAATTGGTGGGTATGCTTCCATTCATGGATACACATGTACATTCACACACGAATTCGTAAGAGGACATGGCGAAATATGTATATACTTTCATACGTGGATATGCACATACAAATATAATGTTGTTGCTCTTAGCAGTGTGAGTATTATTAACTTTTAAGGATATAACATTCGACTTAATGTCAATGTTTCCTAGTCGTCTAAATTATTTCTGACGCTTAATGTTCTACTTACCCAACCTGATTGTGATGTACAACTCGTTACGACCTTCTCATTATGTTAAAGCCTATGATGTTTCAATAATTGTCTTTTAAAACCTGATCAGTATAAATAAAATTGGACTAATTTGGTTAATCAGCGGGTCTTGACCGATACATATTAAGAAAAGTTTTTTTCAGTTGTCTTTTCTTAGGGTTTATGTACAATCGTCTCAGTCTGCAATAGGCGACCAAGTGTCTCTTTTTAGCATGTTGTTAGTGTTTAAGAAAATGTTCATAGGTTTTCTGTATTTTCATTGTGATTATTGAGGTAATGATGTTTTGAGCTGTTGACTGCATGAAGCAGAACACCACATCTGTTTACTGCTAGTTTCAGAACCAGGTTGTCTACATGAAGCAGAACACCACATCTGTTTACTGCTAGTTTCAGAACCAGGTTGTCTACATGAAGCAGAATACCACATCTGTTTACTGCTAGCTTCAGAACCAGGTTGTCTACATGAAGCA
>VCRD01003770.1:24322-55767 GCA_006783055.1 Trinorchestia longiramus
TTATACGAGGTCGTTATTTCATGATAAATCGTAGCCCACAACCTACCTTATTGACATTCGACCGTAAACTGGCTTGTGTATGGAAACGTTGCCAAATTCCAATAGAATCTGTAGACAGGTGTATAATACACCGCTGGGATGCTATTTCATGTTATTACAACGATTAGTATTGCCACCAGAATTTTTTGAAACTCTGTGGGACACATTATCCTAACGGGGGTGAAAAGGTTAAGTCGACTCAATTCTTAAACAAAACGTGTGTTCGAAGCGTACTCAACATCTATCACAATGAGAGAATAACTTTATGCATATTTGGAGCCGGCTTAGAGGGCTCCTGTAATACCAACCATGAGAGAAAGGCATGATGAACCAACAGTAATGTATAGGATGATCTAAGAGTTACTTTACCATTTTATGCATGAGACAGAAACGACAAGAGATATAACAACTTAGATGGATTTACGGAAGTAATTGAAAAGCCCGCCAGGCCTCTCATGCCCAAGCATTCTACAGAATTTTGTTTTAAACCTTCATGCACACATAAGACATTTAGGAAGAAGTTTCGCTTACAAGATCTTCAAGAAAATTCAATTAATGAAACAACAATAGTATTCTTTGGTATATAATTAACCATACCATACAACAGAACAGAATGAAAATGAATAAATGAAGTGCCAATAATAATACTTATAATAATAACCATAATAATATATCTTAAAAATATAATAGTTATTGTAATAACGATTATAATAGTATATTATAATAATATAAGTTGTTATGATAATTATTATTATTACAAAACGCTCATAACAGTTAGATTTTTACGTCATCATTCATAATATACTTTATAATTGAATTATATTTTCCCCAAACATAAGTAATTTTAGGATTTTTAGAGGTGTACAATTTTTTTTATCGCAAGGATTGATGCCTTGTAACCCTTTATTGATGTACTTAATTGTTTGACGAGTCCTGCAAGCAACATAAAATTTTATTGAGAAATTCTTCATATAAATAGAACACAGTAAAACTGAAGTGCACGCTTCATCAATGGCTCTTTCAACTAGTTCACAAAAACCTTGAACAAGACTGAACTTGTCAAAGCAGAACAAAAAACTTTCGTACTTCATGATCGTTTCAATGAATGATGTGCTGCTATAATGGAGGCTTCGTTGCAGGTTATTACTTTCTGCATATTGTTTGAATGATACAAAGAGATGCGTGTTGAGGTCTTCGTGTGCCACAATTTTCGAGCAGGCCGAGCAATCCTGTATAGTTGAACCTTTCTTAGTTCGATAGTACCTATTGAGTCTCATGGCAACATACCCACTCAAATAAGTAGCCGCATTGTTGATCTCCACTGACTCGAACAGAGTTCCAACCGATTCGTTGTCATTGAAGTGCTTTGCGTTCGTCATGTCTTCTTCGTACAGAGTAATTGGTGGCGGAGACAAATCCTCAGCTCTCGGTCGCTGTATCAGAGGAAAAGAAATGCATCAATAATTGACATATGCCCCTTATACTCATTATCGCGGTAAGTCAACAAAAAGTTGCAATGATAAAGTGACTCGAGCATACCATTTGAAAACACTACACCTATACTTAAAGGAACATTTGAGAACAATTTTACCACGCTAACTCTGCTCCAAGGGGAACAATTGAACCTTCTACAAACTTTACTGACACAATGTCACGAAATACATATCATCCGTATGTGGGTATCATATCGTACAAGGGTTATAATACGTATATTACTACTTACCTTTCAAAAATGAACCACAGTCAACTCCAGCTAGTCATACACTGTCTGAGAATTAGCTGACAATGGTGCCCGCATGAGTGACGCAGAGGCGATTTTCGCATAGTTGTCAGTAAAACTTCTGACATGCGGAAGCTTTTGTTGGAATCGAATCTTCCCAAAGAAGCACTCGAGTCCGTCTTGACATAAATTCCTTGTCGACAAGTACGGTAGGTGATACTCGTCCAAGCGTTGCCGAAGCCGGAGGATCACATTAATGGACTGGATCCACCCATTTATGAAGCTGCATCGTTTCTTAGCATTGAGAGCTTGTAATTCTTGTAGCCAAAGCACTGACTCAGGAGGGAACTCATACTGGTCCGAATTTGTAGATATGGGTTTCCGTAAAGGAACTGAACATTTAGATGTGACGGAATTCAAGCCGTCAAATATATCGTTCATCTTCTTACAGCATGAACTAGTGGCTGCTACTGGTACTTTAGTCAGTGTTTGCGCAACACCGGTATCTAGAGCTACCGTAGTAGAATTTGACAACATTTGGGTTGCAAGCTTGACTTTAATTTTGAATGAAAACCTCAAATTGTACACATGCATGTCGGATAACTTCGGAACCATTTTCAAGCTATGCATTCTTTCATTCTCATGCATCGCGACAATGTGCTTCCAGCTTGCAGCGTCTTTAAAGCCTGGCACAAAAACGTCACTCCTGGACAAGAGATTTATTGAGTTCTTTAGTAGATGAGGAGGATCTGTGTAAACAAAGTAAGATTTCGTTCCAAGTTCAATAGTTGGGTTAGTGTGTTAGCAGCTCAGGGATTTGAAAGCTTTTTCGAAATTTGTACCTTGAACAGAGGTTATTCCAAGGACGATGAAACATTCAGATTTAAGTGAGCTTATGGCACTCTTCAGAATTTTCATAATACATGTAGATTTAACAGCAGACGATGTTAAACAATATCCAATTGGAAAATGCGACGGTCTCTTCACTCCACATGCCATAACGCATAATGCAGAGGAAACGTAGGCTTTTTTCTCTCTGATCTATGGTCTTCATATCCAAATATTTTTTTCTTGTTTGAACTGTAAGACAGGTCTTTTCTTAGCGATATTTCATCCTCAAGGATGAAAATGAGCTTATCATCTTCACTCAGA
The DNA here is from genome assembly GCA_006783055.1 of Trinorchestia longiramus. NCBI lineage: Eukaryota > Metazoa > Arthropoda > Malacostraca > Amphipoda > Talitridae > Trinorchestia > Trinorchestia longiramus. The sequence goes on from VCRD01003770.1 coordinate 27,234, forward strand.
GGATTAACTTTGAGCTTCAGCATTGAAATGCTCTGCATATTGCACCCGGGGTTCATTTTGTGGGCTCTCAGAGCACGAAGAACAGTAGAAGGCGATGGTAGGGGAACCATTTTCCTTAAAAAATTGTACCCAGATATGCTACAGCTCACTAGCATATTAATGGCCATCCATTTATGCAACGGTGTGTAGCGCTTCTTATTCTTAAGTTTAAATCTGATAAATTCGATGATGTAAGGACCAAATGATGAATGAAATTACTATACTATCTTTTGCAGATTGCACCGACGATTGATAACGGGTCCTCGAATTCTTTTTCTGAAGCGAGAACATTCCCTCTCCTTGCCTTTTATTAATCTAGAAGACACTTGGGTGGCTACCAGTACAGAAAGCGGATCAAACAACTTCTTCTTACAAATCGAACTTGCCTCGTTTTTCGTTACACAATCATTTTCCTAGAAATAAAAACAATCAATAAGCAAATATTGAACGAACGAAGAATTTAGATTCAAGGGGGGAGTTGTTAGTGAAAATAAGTAACACGGAATGTGAGGGTAGAAATTAAGAATGCAAAGTAATGAAGAAATGTACAGGGTTTCTTAATTCTAACAAGAACAGCAGGTAGGGGCGGAGGAAAAGAGGAGGGAGAGGGAGAGAATAAGAGAGAGAAGAAAGAGGGAGAAAGAAAAAGACAAAGAAGGGCAAAAGGTCGAAAAGATAATGTATGTTGTAATGCATATTTTTCAAACAGAAAATGTAAGTAAAACAACCGAAAGGAAAAGGACGCAGCACTCACTCTCCCATTGAAGGAATGTCTTGCAATTTTCCGAGTTGATCCCAAACTTTGGTGAGAAGCAATTCAATGAGCCTGTGCAACACGATGCTTATTTATGAGATGCTTATTATGGAAATCAGTTCAGGTCTCTTACAGTGAAATGCAGGCAATTGAAATAAAAACAACATAAATATCTGAAAATAAAAAATGATTGAGAATTCAATTGTGTCATGATTTTCAAGCATTAGAGCAACAAGAACTTAAAAATTATAGTGTTCTTTCGCTACTTTACGATTCGTTTACTGCGGACTCCTTATTTCGCGAGTTGATGTTGACTAATGGCAATCCATACCTCCTCAGGAGTATCCTAAATCATTTGTAGCCTATCTTTAATCATTTGTATTGAATGATTCATTTCAAACTTATGATTAGTGTGGCAGACACTAAAGTTCAGCTACCTAATAGTGCGAACAGTAGGGTCTGTTAAGAACCAATTTCCTTTAAAAAATAACCTTTTTCAGAAGTAAAAGAGTTTCTTCAAAATGACTCAAAAATAGTTAATAGGAAAATTACAATCCACTGAAGCTGGTTCAGTTGAACATATCGGTCATTTGATTCCAGATGTAACAAAAAATGTGATCGTTTAAAAGTGGGATACTTGACAGTGTCAAGTATCCCACATAAAAAGTGGGATACTTGACACTGACCTTTTCACCAGTCATGCTTAAAGGATTAATTGCAGCCCTAGCCAAAGCTGTGGCAGGTGTTGAGACTAGGACTTTGACTGGGATTGCCATAGAAGTCCTGACTGGGATTCTGATTGGAGTCCTCATTGGAGTTCTAATTGAAATCCTTGTTGGGCTAATGACAGGTGTTGACATGGAAGTACTGGCTCGGAATTGGGGTGGAGTTGAGCCTAGGGTGCTGGGGGACGTTTTGGCAATTTGAGTTCTCACAAGGTTTCCAACAGGCGTTCTCACTAGAGCCCTGACAGGGGTTCTTGCAGAGACCTCACATTTTATCTTGAGCGGAGTTCTGGAAGAAACCTCTGTACCGGTGTTGACTGATATTTTAGGTGGAGCCTCAGTTGAGGTCTGGACTAGAGTTCTGGCTGGGGTATTGACTGGGATTTTGAGAGGGATGATGATAAACAAGCAGTGTTTGTAGACATCATGACTTGAGTGTTAGCTGTTAGATAGGAAAAAAATACATTTAGTTTAATGTAGCAAAACCATTATTGCTCTGGTAAATGTGGTAGGTTGTTATTGGCTTGGCCAAAACGTATTTTGTGGCTAGAATTGAAATTCTGAGCCACAATCAAATATCTGTATACCCTATTGTTGTATCATCAATTAAAATATGCAAAAATACATGTACATTCAAATAAAAACCTACAAAAAATTAATAATGCTCATTTCTACTTAACAGAACATTTCATAAGCTGTGCATTTGTTCTGACAACACTTAATGGAAAAACAATAAACATTGGGACCTATCACCATTGACCCAATTGTGTGAAAACTGTATCCTTTTTACACATGTAAGATAATCTCAACCTCCTTACAATTATGAGATGCAATGTTATTAAAAAAATGTTTAACTGATGACCTCCAAAATGTATAATAGCACACAAAAAGAGGAAAACTATCTTCACCTTTTAAAAACAAAAATTATATTTATTATTTTTAAAATAATATATTGATATTTTATATTTAATGCAGTGTTATTTTACATTCATGAACACATCTATAACAGTGAAGTACTGTGTTCAATTCCTACTCAAAATTGATCAGCAAAAATCCATTGATTCCAAAATTTGAAGGAAAACAAAGGTTCATTCAGAATGTGCAATTTTCTCAACAAAAACTCAAAGCACAGTAATAAAGATTATCAAACTTGTCCTCTCTACTGATACAGCATTGCATTATTAAAGCAATGAATTTTGCACATGAGAAATAGTAAGAGAGCATTAACATGAAAATAATTGTATTTATAATAGACAATTGGAAGGAAAAACAACTAAAAATACTTCTGCACAACACTTGTACGAAGTTAAGAAACTATGGAGAATATCAAATAATATTTTGTACACGGACGACTTATAAAATTATATATCATGGTCAAACATACATAGAAATTCAGTTTTACTAAGAAGTGAGATATATTGAATAAAACCAACAATTTACAGCATTCCAAAGAAAGAAATGTATCCATCAGTATGGAAACAAAATTAAAGTATCAAGAACTATTTATTATCTGAATGGCCCTCTTTGATTGTGAACATTGTGGAAAAAATTGTTCTTAGATCACATTAGCCTACTAATTACAAACTTACCTTCATTATACACAACACTTTCCACATATTGGCGTGGCACCTGTGGTGCCTTGGAAATATCGTAATTAATTTAGAATGATCTTAGAGTCGATACAAAAATATAATGTATTTTAGTAATATTTTTGGAGTTAATTTTTATACGTTGCATGTCATTTGACACTAGTATTTTAAAGTTCAAAATTTAATCGTAGTTACAACTTCAAATTGTAACCCTCGTTTATAGAACACCATAGTCAACCACGAGCCTATAGGCTAAGTGCCCGTCAGTTTCCTCGCAACCGTTACCCAGTGAACAGCAATTTTATTCGCACTTTCAGTCTCTCTGACGGGTAAGTTTCTATTAACAATGTGTTAGAAAGTTTTGCATTTCACTTACGTGCTATATATTCTTTGAACTTGTCTTTTTGCTGAGCCTAGATGTTCCCCTGTAAGTTTAAGATTTCCTTCTTGAAGCAGTTTTGATACAATGTGTACTTGACAGATTGTATGGCAAACAACTCATTTCATTGCACTTATGTTTTCATTCAAACGATTTGAATTGTTTGAAGTTGTCGTGCTTTGATTCGCGTTACTCGTAGATTTATAATTAATCCAAATATAGAACATTTTGAATAATAACTATTGCATCAGCCATCAAATTCATTGTCTAATTTCGTCTCACTCAAGTCTCTACGTTCGAGTATTTTATGACGAGCATGCCGAAAGCTCGACCAGCCATTTTTATACGGTTATTAAATTTCATGGCCACGGGTAGAAGCTGCCTATCGATATCTCGTTTTGTGTTCCCTGTAGCAGCCAGTTAATTAGGTACGATGCTTTAATGTTTTGCTCAACAGTTGTATTATAAAGTTGCCTTGTGCTATTGATTTTTTTTTGCTAAATTCTGTATTTATTTCGAGTTAGTTATTGGTCTTTATCCGGGCAGGTTTCAGTTACGGGTTTCAGTTTCAGTTCCAGTCTCAGTTTACGGATTTCAAGTTCTCAGTTTCGGTCCTTGATCTTGGCCTTAACTTCTCTGATTTTGATCGTGTCCAATAATAAATCTGCAAGCTACAAAGCCGATCGTATCAATTCCTTCGAAGAACATCACCTACGAAATAATTACTACGGAAAAATAACCCGTTCCCTAAAGTATTGGACTTAGTTTTAGCCCTTGTCATGTCTTGATAGGTGAAAATATTTCTTTGAAGCATGATGCATCGAAGTGCGTGGCAGAAATAAACCGGTGGTGTCTAATTTGATTATAAGATAATGTCTTCAAATAATCATTTCAGATGCAGCAATCCATGATGAAACTAATTCGGTGGAATAGAAAAAAAAGTGAATATAGATATAAGAATAGAAAATAATAGAAGATATAAGAATAGAAAAAGTTCCAGTGGAATAGATGAAAAAAAGTTATCGAAACAGACATTGTGGAAGCGGTTCTTCAGTGATGCAACAAGAGACGTAACAACGTTTCCACCAAGGCCAAGGTTATTATTTACCCGTTCGCCAGCTGGTTGCTGTTTTCCACAATAAATGCTGAATTTGTGTTTGTATCCTGAATCGTCAGCAAGACACCATGACTTGTACCATCGTTTGATCGGTTTCATTGGATTGTACTGCTTTAAAGAGCTCCTTCCCTTGAATTTGAACATCGACTCGTCCACCGACAAGAATTCTGGATGATTCTTTTCTCTGGAAAACCTTTCATTCAGTTTTTCAAGATATGGTCTTACTTTGAATAATTTGTCGTGCTTATTATCATTCAGTTTTGCACTGTCGTTTAGGTGCAAGCTTCCCAGAATTTCAAAGAAACGGTCACGAGGCATGGCCGCTTGAATGATTGGTACACCCAAGTCAAGAGATGAGGACCAATAATGTCAAAGCTGATTTCCTCTATTGTAGCCCATCACTATGTTGATTACGATGAATACTGTGCTTTTATTTAATTTTCAGTCACGGCAGCAGGTTTCCCCTTTGTACACTTTTCAAATTAGTTTCAAAGTGAATCATCTTAAGAAGGTCCTCGTCAAAAAATGCGAGAAAAGCATCGAGGGCACAAGAAAATCCATGATTTAGTTTAGGATGTGCAATAAACTCATGATCGATGGATTTTTCTTCTTTTTTTCGCCATTTTCGTGGATTTACACGGAGTCTCGCAAGCTGCATCAGTAAGCATAATCTCGGCTTGTTCATCTAATACAATCATAATGGGTTCTTCTTCGGCTTGCACATCTAATCTGTTCAATATAAGAATAGTTTCTGTGGGTTCCCAATCATCAGGTTCAATGTCAGTATCTTCATCAATGCCGATATCGATTTCGTCCAAATGATGAAGTATTTCATCGGTTTTCAATGACCGACTGGCCATGTTTCAGGAAATAGTGCCCAAATCTGAAAATGAAACAAATGATAAAATAAAAGCACCGTAATGTCAATAAATTGGATCAAAAATTTATCGAAAAACTAAAAATTGGAATCTTTAGTAGTATTCCTACCTAACAACATGCACGACACGCGACTCCTACTGGGACCCTCAAGACCCGGCTTCCCTGGTGGGACTTGCAAGTCGTCATTCTAATTTCTATTTTTTAATAATAATAGCATTCTAAATTCATTTATTCGTTATATTTGGGTAGAATATAAATTTATACACAAAATAAAACCAAAAGTAAGGAAAATTATGTTGAATAAGAATAGTTATGGTAAAATATATTGAGAGAAAAAGGAAACTCACCTTCGTTCTCAACCGGCTGATGCAACTGCCTTCGAAATCTCACTGAGTGCGCAGGTTGCCAATTAGTCATTTTTATAGGGTGTAACTAGGAACGTAGAAGTCCTGTCATGCACTTGGACCTAAATTTCCCTGTTGTATGTATTTTAGAGCGGAAATTTTGAGGTAGGACTTGTAAGTCCCATCAGAGTGGACAGGGTTAAAAAAGAGCCAAAAGACCAAATGAATTAGGAAAAATAAACCGCGTGCAAGAAAGACGGATTGATTTTCCTAACACGCATTCCCCCTTTACGAAAAATCTTTTTATATATAATAGATTTAACGAAGAAAGATTTAAAGATCCGCAAAACTCTGACTAATTTCTAGTCTTAACTTTGTCCGATGTCACTACAAGCGTGTGAACTAGCGTATCTGGTGGTAAAGAGTCGGCAATCTGTCTACATAAGGCTAAGTTCTCTGTTGATGCAATACTCTCTTATACTTCTGTCTGATTATAATCCCCAAATGATGCATTTTCTTCTTCATTCTGCAGATTCTTTTCGTGGTGTAGGACACCGATGTAACATGGACCAGCGTTATGAGCAACCTGTTGGTTATCTGGAGTTGTACCCACTAAACAAGCGTAGGGACGAGTACCTATATTTTCTTTCAATGCATCCATGTTCCGAAACTGGTACTGACTCATCGTTCAGTCTATCTATACATATATTTCTGTGGTCGCAGATCCCACGACTTCTAATCCAAAACGCAAGGTTGTCAAACGAAATCTTGTATAAATAAGTCTCATCTAAGTTAATACGTTTCTAGCTAAATCAGTCAACCGATTATCACTAGAAATTTCAGGGATAGTTTTCAATTGATAAGCAGGTGCACGGTTACACACTGCGTTTGTGTCTATGGCTACAACATTGACAATAAGCCCGTTGATATCATTGAGCAAGTCGGCTGCTTGAACATTAAGTCTAGTGAAATGGTTATTGAACGTGTCTCCGATAATGCCAGAAATGTTGATGGCCGCACACATTGCTTAAAATCTCCCCATCCGGGTGGCTAGTTTCTTACTGTGAGGGTAGGCACCCTGATAGCAGAAAACAATTGCAGACGTACCAGCTAGATTGATATCATCAGAAGTTACTTTCCCTTCTGCTAATCGGAGACCTTTACTGCTCATCAGCCGAAAATGCTTACAAATATAGGGGTGCACATAGGGAACAAGTAGAACGTCGCAGTTATAACTTTGGTTTCAGTAGAAAAGCACTTGTTTTTTATCACATATATAAATACTTTAATATCACCTTCATAATAGGTGGATCTCTGGGAGGGTCGAGGGTCTTCGAAAGGGTCTTCCAAATCAACGCCCATCACGTCACTCTCAACAAGCTGCGTCCCGCATTTGATCTGTCTCTGATGACAGTTTCCCTAGTATAATGCATGATTGGAGCATAGATGGACCCCGTCACCACACACAGTTTGTCCAACAGGGTGTCACTCGGTACACCCTCGACTGCAGCCACAAGAAACAGTTTCAGAAATAAAGAAAATGCAGCCTTGAAACCCGCTCCTGTCGAAGCAAGAATTTTCTTTACTCGTGATATGGTTCTTTACACGTAATGTGGTTCAATTCTCTTCTGCTTGAGTAAAGTTTTCCCTTTGGATATCTACATTAGCACCGGGGGGCCACTTGCAATGAAGTACTCCATTTAATATTAGAGTCCAATGACATGGCGCAACTGCATGAGAATTATTGGTGAACTTGACACAAACATAATTCTTGAAGGATTCCATTCTAAATTACACACTAGAAACTAAAAAAATAAACTTGAGTGTTGTTTACCGCAATTTAGGTGAAGTTGACGCTGTGAAGAAAAAATAGAGCAACATACTTGGAATTGGAAGGAAGGAGCATCATTTTGCATGACAAGTCAGAGATCGAAATCGTGCACTTCCTTCCAAGTTCGTCAACTTAGAATATTCCAATTGACGTTGAGTCCACTGCAGTTTCGAGAAATCATAATGCACAAGAAAACTTCTGAATTGTCACGTATATTTTTTCTGTTAAAAATTGATCGAATTATAGCGATAGTTATCGCACAGCAAAACTATGTTGTCCCTTGAGCCTAGCTCTCCGATTCCTAACACGACGCCTCGCTTCAGCTCAATTTTCTTGTAATATTGCACATGGCCAGTAAACATTTTCTTGATCACTTGCAATAACTTTGGATAATCAGAAAATGTGGGAATTGGGGCACGATGGTTTTGAAAAAGGATATGTAGACTAATCTGGTTTAACGGTTTGGATCCCGACAGCACAGAATCTTTGAAATTTGTTCATAAGAACAACTCAAAAGGAAAAGCTGAAATTCCTTCTAAATTTCCAAATGCAGCGTAATCATCAGGCAAATGCAACCGAGTGTACATTGTAGCTTATGAATGCTTTGCCATATATTGTTGTACCATCATGAATTAATTTTTCTAGCATGTTTTTAGCAAGCATATTGGTACCCATATTATTTGTGAGAAGGACTCTCTTCGATGTTAGTAACAATAGAAAATGTTTGTAGTCATGATTGGGGAGAAAGTCATGCACGAAAATAATTACTCAAACATAGAGCATCATTAGTCTCATTGCTGATGCTTTCCAGTTGAAAAGATTCTTAAATTGGCTATCAAAGTTTCGGGAAAAATCAAATGGGATGTGTTTTGAAAAAACTGAAAGCTGGTTTTCCAATAACGTCTTGTGTTGGTGAATATGCCATTTTGTTTCATTTTTTTTACTAAATTTGCATGCAAGGTGGATATAATCAAGAACGAACTGTGATACCATCGGAAAATCTAACACTGACAAAAAAAGAGATGGCTTGTCTTTGAGATGATGATTATTGTCAACTTTAGATTTTAATGAGTCATCTTTTCTTAGTTCACAATCAGTTTCGAGGAGAGCAATATAGCCAACCCAATACTCTTCTTTTTGCACACATCGTTCACGACTATTGTAGCCTGTGTGTCCAATTATCTATCAAATTAACGCACATTTTACGTTCCAAGTTAATTCATAGTTTGTTATTGTTCAACTTAAATTTATAAAAAATAATCCAACTGATGTTACAAGGAAATAACAAGGCAAATAACAAATACCAATGTGATTATAAAAGTTTTTGCACTTTTAAGTGTTAATACTATAAGTGGATTTTACATCTTGATAAGGTACATATTATTATACAAAAAAACGAAGTCCCTATTATCGTCACAATCCAAACTGGCAAGGACCTCGCCACCCATCCCAGGCAAACACACACGAACTTCAAAAAAGCCAACTGGGAAAGGTTTACCGAACAAATAGGACAACTCTTCGCAGCACTCAATACCTACTCCATAAATGGCATAAATCAAACAATAAAAGAATTCAACTCTATCATCATAAAAGCTGACAAAAACTCATTCCAAAAAGTAACAGAAACCACTATAACCCAAACTTCACATATGAACTGTATAGACTAATCAGAGAACGTAACAATCTCAGAGATACACCCACTCTGCACACTTACAAAACCACACAACACATCCAGGATCTGAACGAACAAATCAAGGAAAAAATTACCAAAATGCAACCAGACAACTGGAAAAATTTCATCGAATCACTAAACCACAAGACAAACTCCAGAAAACTCTATAAAACCATTAGAAACAACAAATTCTAACACAAACGCCTCTCATATCCATGTATCAATCACCACTGATGTGAACATACTCTTAAGACGGAAACATGCAGACACACATATACACCACTACGCTAACATTAGCATGGTACGCACCACAATCGCAGACAAGCGTATCCACAGACTCAAACATAAATACCCTCTTGACAACAGCACTACAATCACAAACCCCCAAGTAGTCTCACACACATATCTCAAACTAATAGCCTTGTTAAATTTTATCTTTAAGCCATCAATTTCTTAATTTATCTAAACAATTCATTTAATACGTCTATTAAGCGCATGTTTACCCTGAATTTGGTACATAGAACAAATAAGCATAGCCTTTTTATATTCAGCTATGGATAGCAGAAATAATTTAACTTTGATTATACAGCAAACAAGTGTATTGGATATATTCCTTTTTAGGTTTCAATACCATATATTTCTGGCTTGATGCGACACTTCACCTCTGTGAAATTAAACAGCATTGCAATGCAAATACTTTAGAAATTATTGTTTACGGGCATTTTTATGCCTTATTTAGACGATAAAGAAATTTGTAATGGAAGTTCGAATTTCTTCCAAAACACATGGCCGAATTTTCTCACCGCCAACGCAGAAAAAAATTACATCAAAATAACTTTATAGAGATACAAAGTGTACAAAAAGATTTGTAGGAGCTCTTTCAAACATGCATTTCGCACGGCACTAAGATGTAAGTGAAGCCATGTAAACGTGAAAAGGGCTACGTTCATGGCGGTGTTTCAATGCACATGTACGGCAGCTCGTAGACATGTACGTATGATGTTCACACGCCGTGTGCATCAAGTACAGGCACAGGCTGCGTCGTATAGTTCGGTCGCAGTATAGCCACTGCTGGATTTTTTCAGCCCCGATCTAGGTAAAACAAACAACGGAAATATATAAATAGGTAATAAAAAGGGGAGAACAAAAAACACTGATAAAAATTTCATTATAATGCAAACGTTTCGGGCTAACACCCATCATCAGCTTTTTAAACGAAAATCTAACATGCACCACTGAAACAAAAAGAGAAAAAGATGTACAAACATAAATTCAGAAGCATAACCAAAAGAGATATTTGACAAAAAAACACAACTAAGAACCTATCAGACGAGCACCAGTGCAGCAACTAACTCCAAAATGCTCTGCTATTCTAGCTCCGAGAGTACGTGCGGTCATGCTAATGTACTTAGATGCACAACGTGCACAACTGTACGAATACACTAGAGAGGCCTGCATAGTGAACGGAAGTTTGTCATAATTGAAAATAAAACCAATTGTACATGTGTTTCTTAATATTATATGAAATTCTATGCCTGTAAAATGTCTAGAGAGGAGATCCAGTAATTCTGTTTTGAGATTTTCCGCGTAAGGTCCAAAGTATGGTAAACACAGATAAATTGGTTGAGAGATCGGATGTTGAGAGGTCGAATTTGGTGAAACATTGGTATTTTGAAACTTTTTGTCCAAAACTTTACCTATTTGGTATTAGATGAAAGAAGATCTAAAAACATTTTGACGGAAAAATTCAGTTAAAAATGAAAACTCTAAATGAAGGAGGCTAAAATTTGAGCATATTTTATGAGCACAGGCAAGCATAGTTCAAAGTTTTAGCCATTTTGTTTCATTAAAGCACATGGATATATTTGCAAACGTTGGGCCAACGGGTAGGCTCATGCCAAGTCCCTCAATCTGCTTATAAAATTTGCCATTGAACACAAAGAAGGAATATTTTAACGCAAGATCTAACAGATTTTTGAAAAATGTACGAGAAAGGCCCATAACTAAAGAATTAGGATATGTAAAATGTTGTAAAAGACATATATCTATAGTTTCCTCCAACGGGGTATTAGTAAAAAGGTTTTCAATGTCAAATGATGTTATAAAACATTTTGATGCGTTACTTATCCTACATAAATCATTAACAAAAGAATGAAAATTCTCTAACGTAAATAGGATTTAAGACTGGGACCAAAAATTTAGCGACAGAAAATTCTGGAGTATTATAAGCAGCAAATATAGGTCTGAACTGGAACATGTAGAAAATTGCTTTTATGTATCTTTGACAAGCCATTCAATTTACCTGGCGCCGAACCCAGAACAAACATTTTACAGTAATTATCTGCAGACAACATTTTTGAGTCTTTTAGTTTACGGAAAAAGTTATTAATTTTGTTCTCTATTTTAAGTGTATAATTGTGGATTGGCTCTGATATCAATTGAAATTTAGACCTGTCAGAGATAATTGCAGTCTTGCTTTCAATATATTTGTTTTTATCGACAATGACGACACCACGACCTTTGTCTGGTCGAGAAACTATTATAATCTTATTTTGGCCGGATTGTTTCAATAACTGGATGTCAGACTTGGAAATACTCGAAGAAAATATTTTTTTGGAGAGAAAAGTTATAATAATACTTGGAAGCTATACTCCCAAGCTGGTCAGTAAATTCAGGAATAACATCTCTACTTCAGTTTTTCAGTACTAAAAATATTTTCTCATAGGCTAAAAAATAGGTATAAAAATCCATTCCATACACCGGTAAACAGAAGTCTAAACCAAAAGCCAATAGAAACTTTTCACGATCAAGTACAATTGTTGAACTGTAGTTGAAAATAACCTTATTTGGATCGAGTGGGTAAATATAACAATCAACGCCCAAGTTAAAAAGCTTCCTAGAGTTTGTGCGAAGCGTGGCAGACCTGAACTCGTCGGTTTGGTTTGCAACGTATCTAGTCGTTGCTGAAAAATCCAGCCGTTACCGGTTTTAAACTGAATTGCATTAGAACTATGCTTGCCCATGCTCATAAAATATGCTCAAATTTTAGCCTCCTTCATTTAGAGTTCTCGTTTTTAACTGAATTTTTCAGTCAAAATGTTTTTAGATCTTCTTTCATCGAATACCAAATAGGTAAAGTTTTGGACAAAAAGTTTCAAAATACCAATGTTTCACCAAATTCGACCTCTAAACATCTGATCTCTCAACCAATTTATCTGTTTTTACCATATTTTGGACCTTACGCAGAAAATCTCAAAACAGAATTACTGGATCTCATCTCTAGACATTTTACAGACATAGAATTTCATATAATATTAAGAAACAAATTTACAATTGGTTCTATTTTCAATTATAAAGACAAACTTCCGTCCACTATGCAGGCCTCTCTAGTGTATTCGTAAAGTTGTGCACGTTTTGCATCTAAGTACTTTAGCATGACCACACGTACTCTCGGAGCTAGAATGGCAGAGCATTTTGGAGTTACTTACTGTACTGGTGCTCGTCTGACCAGTCCGTCTCATTCTGCTGTTCGTGATCATGCAGAAACTTGCAATACGATACCCAACTCTAGTCGTTTCAAAGTAGTACGTGCAGATTCAAATGTTTTAGATCTTAGAATTTTGAGTCTCTTTTCATTTTTAAATACAAGCCTTCACTTAACAACCAGTTAAGCTCGTATCCCCTTACCAGTATATGTTCTTAGTTGTGTTTTTTGAAATATATCTCTTTTGGTTATGCTTCTGAATTTATGTTTGTACATCTTTTTCTCTTTTTGTTTCAGTGGTGTATGTTAGATTTTCTTTTAAAAAGCTGATGATCGGTGTTAGCCCGAAACGATTGCATTATAATGAAATTTTTATCAGTTTTTTTGCTCTCCTCTTTTTATTAACTATTTACATATTTCCATAGTTTGTTTTGCCTAGATTGGGACTGTAAAATCCAGCAGTGGCAATCCTGCGACCGAACTATACGACGCAGCCTGTGCCTGTACTTGATGCACACGGCGTCTGAACATCATACGTACATGTCTACGCGCTTAATAGACGTATTAAATAAATCGTTTTGATAAATTAAGAAATTGATGTCTTAGAGGTAAAATTTAACAAAGCTATTAGTTTGAGATGTGCGTGTGAAACTATTTGGGGGTTTGTGAGTGTAGTGCTGTTGTCAAGAGGTATTTGTGTTTGATTCTGTGGATGTGCTTGTCTGCGATTGTGGTGCGTACATTGCTGATGCTAGCGTAGTGGTGTATGAGTATGTCTGCATGTTTCCGTTTTAAGGGTATGTTCACATCAGTGGTGATTGATACATGTATTTGGGAGGCATTTGTGGTGGAATTTGTTGTTTCTAATGGTTTTATAGAGTTTGCTAGAGTTTGTCTTGTGGTCTAGTGATTCGATAAAAATTTTCCAGTTTTCTGTTTGCTTTTTGGTAATACTTTCCTTGATATGTTCGTTCAGATCCTGGACGTGTCGTGTGGTTTGGTAAGTATGCGGAGTGGATGTATCTCTGAGATTGTTACGTACTCTGATTAGTCTATATAGTTCATGTGTGAAGTTTGGGCTATAGTGGTTTCTGTTACTTTTTGGAATGACTTTTTGTCAGGTTTTGTGATGATAGAGTTGAATTCTCTTATCGCTTGATTCATGCCATTTATGGAGTGGGTATTGAGTGCTGCGAAAAGTTGGTAAACCTTTCGCAGTTAGCTTTTTTTTGAAGTTCGCGTGTGTTTGCCTGGGATGGGTGGCGAGGTCGTTGCCAGTGTGGACTGTGGCGATAATAGGGACTTCGTTTTTTTGTATAATAATATGTACCTTATCAAGATGTAAAATCCACTTATAGTATTAACACTTAAAAGTGCATTAAATTCTATTATCACATTGGTATTCTTTATTTGCCTTGTCTTTTCCTTGTGACATCAGTTGGATTATTTTTTATAATTTTAAGTTGAACAATAACAAACTATGAATTAACTTGGAACGTAAAATGTGCGTTTCATCATGTAAAAATACACGTGTATGAAGGACGGTTATGACTTTTTCTCTGTTCGATGGCTAAGTATGTAAATATTAATGTTACTGTGATATGTTCATCTTGACCGAAGTATATTTTGAATGAAGTTTATCTTGATTAAGTTGTTGTCGGCAGTAGTTTTTTACCCTGATAATGTACGCTGCGCTGATTGTATTAAAAAGACGCATATCACTTGTTTTTTCATCTTAACCCTTCAATAACACTGCGAATTGAATAGTTCAAATAAATGCATGTTGCATACTTCGACTATATGATAAGAATATTATTTTCGCATACGCCAATTATACCTGTGAGCAAAGATTTTTTCTTTCCTGCAAATTTATTCATTACCTTTTTTCCTCATGCTCTGCAATTTCTATGATGAAAAAATACGAATAACTTGCAGAAAGCAAATCTATTCAAAAGTTTTGAATTTCTACCTGGTGACATAATAGCTCCGACTAGTGACAATAAAAACAAGTGTCTACAGGTAAAATGGGTTAAATGACAAGTTTTGCTGATTATAAATTGAAAATTGTGAATAGAATTCTCAGTAATATATCATTTTGTAAAGTTATTAGTCTGGTCCGACTTCCCATATCGGCTGAACAGTCAAGCAAAGGAAACAGCTAACAACTCGAGAAATTTGCTGAACATATCCTCAAACATTGCATGACGAAATGTCCGTCTTGCAACGCTGTCACAACAATGAAATATTTCTGAACTCATGGATACGTTTTACCAAGAGAAATACATTCCACAGAGATAAATTTTCATAAAAAATTATGTCTATATTCCACCATCTGGTGGTGGAAAAAAATATTGACCGTGAATGTACAGTTATTATTGGTAACTACGTTTAATAGAAAACCTAAAGTAACCGGCCTTAAAATTTATAGTGCAATTACGCTGTATAAGTTATCAACAAAAATTTAAAACCTCAGCAATATTTCATAAGTGATGAGTCAGAACTACTGTGGGTGAAATTGCCAGTGTTTTCATATTTGACGGAGAATGAGTTTCCTCAGTTTCAAGTTAGTAGGGATACAGTAACCCTGATTTTAGGCAATAACGTTACTGCACCCAACAACGTGAAACCTCTGCTCCTATGCATCGCTCAGAAAACCTGACCATTGATGAATGGTGAGAACAAAGTTTACTGGTAATAAGGTGCATCAATGAAAAAGTTCGGGTCGCGAAAAACAAATACATTCCCCGAGTAATGCGATTTATTCTTCTTGCCCTCCGTCGAGACCAAATTTTCAGAATGATCACGACAACAAATTCATGTTCGAAATGAAGCTTCTGTATTTGATATACATTTCACTGATCAGTATCCTCACATACAATGGCATTTATGGCACATATTCCAACTTTCCTACCACAGCCTGCAAGGTAATATCTGTTTGTGCGGGAAATAGTATTAATACTCATTCAGTGTTGAAATTCATTGTTCATTCTTGACATTTAACACGTAGAGAATAACGTAATTTCATGGTTAAGGAACAAACTGAAGGTAATAGTGGTGAATTGCGCTATTACTTTGTACATATTTTTTATTGATAAATTAGGTAAACAATACGCTTTCAATCATTAAAAATAATTCAAATTCAAAGATCTTATATTTTCGGTTCCAATATCTACATTGAAAATTTTGAAAGCATAAAATAATAAGGTACTGGGTAATTCGAATTGTTTTGTTGTACATACCCATGTTATTGGTTTATTAGATGCAATGATAAATTATTTCTGCTCGTACGCTTTTAACATGATCAGTTATTGTGTTGTCATTGATTAAATTATCTGCGTAGTACACAAGCACCTTTCGAATCCATGCACACAAAAATAGTTCAAATTAGCTGTTCGACTTTTTTGTGATTCGACACATGCACATTTGAAAGTATTTTCACGCACGCAATGATAATCTATTTTCCAATTGTTAAGCTCTGAATAAAATAGTCTAATGTTTTTTGCCGTGCCTCAAATGTGAATAATCAAGCAAGATGCAACCTTCACAGGGTTTTCAACGACTCATTGGTGTTCTTTCTGTCACCAGAATTTCTGAGTTGTTTTAAACTCATAACCTTAGAGTAACGTCAGAGTATATATTTTAGAGGTTTTCTCGATCATTGAATTACTTATCATAATAGATGTACTCAAAAAACACTTTAATATTCATGAATTTCAAAATTTAAAAGGGGTGGATTACATTCTGTATGTACCAACATTTTTGGAAACCAATAGCTTCAGTATTTGTTTTTTTTTAGCTGAGATCCCAGTGTTAACATTGCGGTACTTACTATCAGAGAAGTTTATCTGGTTTGTTTAAAAATACTATCGCTGAAATTTGCGACGGTACGACAGTACTTAGAGGAATCAGACGAAATTAAGTAAACAATAGAATTACTTTGTCTATAAGAATTGATGCTTCATTACACGGAAGCAACAAACTCTATTGAATTGAGTACGACATTGAAACATTCACATTTTCTGCTGATAAAATTGTTTCCTGCATATACTCGTATGAACGAGCGCATTTTATTTAAAACTGCGTTTTAATATTAAAGCAAGTGCTGGCATTCTTATATTTAATATAAAGAGTACACAGAGATAATTAAAGTATACCAAACTATTGATTATGCTGTAAAATAATTTATTTATTTGGACTAAAATAATTAAACCAGAAGGAGAAGGGGCGGAACGTAGCCCCCTCGAGCCACCAATCGCCGAGCAGCTTTAAAAGACGCCTAGGTAGAGATGTACTTGCAAAGCAGGGTAAAAATACGCGTTCGGCAGGAAAGGTAGAGGAGACTACCGTCGAGTAGTCTACTTTAGCTGTCCCGTGCTGTCGCTGAAGAAACGATGACAGAGGCGACTACGATCCAGTAGTCTACTTCATAATTTCCACGTGGGAAAATGCTAGTAGTCCACTAATGCTCTCCACCCATCAATTGTCAGTGAAAAGTAGATTCCTTTTATGATGGACATATAAGGGCTGAAACATTTATCTTATGAACCGCAGTTTCCTGAAATGGTAGTAACTATATTAGGTAGTTTTGCAAAAATGTTGCGACATCAGCCCATATATTTTTGCAGAAACATATACTTACACTGAAACGTTTTCAGCGTGGCTTGAATCGATTATCCATTTTGGTCAGCACCCTTCATAAGGAGGACAAGTTTCGGACAAAGATGTTTATTACAGAAGGTCAAATGTTCAAGGAAAATTAACCATAAAGTTCTTGTTTTCATTTGTTCACATTTTGTTAAAATAAACATATTAACTAAAATACAGTTATAATAATAGTAGGAGTAACTAACTCAGTAGAAATAGCAATGATTAACTTGTTCTTGAAATAATTAAAATTGTTAAATTCAAAAAAATTAAATACACTGAATAAATGAATAATAGTAACGAGGATCTTAATAGTAATACAATAACGGTAATAATAGTGATGATAATTTAACCCCGTTCTTTCTCTCTTATTTCCAACGTCCAGACTTTGTGTTAACAGAAAACCATTACGACGAAATGTCGAAAATACTGATATACAGATTCTCTCAAATACTTCACATCAAATTGCATAACTGACTCAATTTTCACAACACTTGCGTTATACAAGCCATACGTGTTCTTTTTATTGTTCATAACATATTCTGTACCGATTTATCATTTCATTTTTCATTTGTCGCCGGCTGGCTATCACTGAAAAATACAATACATGTTTCGACTCTGCCAAGTGCTGCATTTTCCAGTAACACAGCGTGTATCTTTGCATTTAATTGAAACGATACATGTATCATACTTTTTACCTCTGAAGATTACCATGTAAATTTGTAAAAATATGTTCTTTAATCCCTTGAAGCATTAACCCGAATATATTCGTCCGTCGGTGCCCTATCACTCTTGGGTTATCCCGCATAAATTTGTCTAAATTGTCGTTTGATGCATTGAACCTGCATTTGGTCGTATTTACTCGTACTAAGTTGTAACATTATGAAACACAAACGACGATATTCGTCCTAATTGCTTTATCGTGCATTTTACAGCCGCCACACCCGCTTGAAGCTTGCTCAATAAAGAGTGTCAATAATTCTCTTTGGGCAGTAATTAGCTGTGCATGACTGAATAAACATGTGCAGTACCGGCTGTGTTTGTGTCGCAGCGGTGTTGTATTAGTAGTGTTATTTACGTTATTTCTCGTGGTAAACAGCCCCATGAAAATAGCCGAAGAAACTGATAGCGAGCTCAGCACCTATATTGGTGAAGAATCTGCAGTAGAACGTTTAGAAACTTCAGAAATAGTGCATCATCAAGTGAAAGTGAACTAAATGTAGACGAGTTGTCGAGTGAAGGCGATCTTGAAGATTCTCATGATGCTTCACGTGTCTGGTGCACTGTGCGGCGGGATGATGCAGCTCCACCACGCTTTCCTCCTACAGGGACGCCAGGATTGCAAGTGGAAGGAACAGAAGAGATGCAGCCCTTGGATTTTTTGAACTATATTTTGATGATATGTTTTTGAATATAATATGCACAGAGACTAATAGATACGCAGAACAAACTAAGATTCTAAAATGGAAGCCTTTACTTGTTCCAGAATTACGCTTGTTTTTTGTGTTGAATATCCACAATGGAATAATTAGAGCATCATGGGTCCGCATGCATTGGTCAAGGGATCCACTGTTTGCTATGCAATTTATAAAAGCAGAATGCCACTAGCATGATATGAAAAAATAAAAAAATCCCTTCATTTTGCAAATAATGAAACTTACAATCCAAATCACATCCTAATCCTAAGCTAAACAAAATTTATGAAGTTTATTGTTATTTAAAGAGGTTTTCTAGTTGCTACATTCCAGAGCAAAATATTTCTATTGATGAAAACCTCATGCTCTGTAAAGGCAGGCTGGGCTGGATACAGTATATTCCACTAAAGTGTGCTCGCTTTGGAATAGAATTTGTCAAGCTCTGTGAAGAGACATCAGGTTAGGTATTTTCATTCAATATATATGTAGGGAAAGGAACTCAATTCGACCCAGAGATGCAACAACTTGAGGGTATGTCAGAACGTGTTGTTATGTCTCTCGCAAAACCTTTATTACAGAAAGGGTACTGCATAACAATGGACAATTATTACACTAGTCCAAATTTAGCAGAACTCCTCGTTGCTCAAAGGACAGATTGATATGAAACAGTGCGGGCAAACAGAAAGAACATGCCCCCTCAACTACGCAAAACATTTCTGAAAAGAGGAGAGATGAAAGGCTACAGAAAGGGAATAATCCTGGTACTAAAATGGAGAGATAAAAACGATGTGACACTTCTTTTTACAATTTACAGCACAAAACAGTCACAGACACAAACGCGAAGAACAACAACAATGAAACCAATGGTGGTCTGCGACTATAATCACTCAATGGTAGGTGTTGATAAAGCAGACCAGCACTTATCAGATTACCTAGTGGCTAAGAAACGAACCAAAAATATTACAGAAAGTTATTTTTCCATATGTTTGACATGGCTGTCTTGAATTAGTACCTTCTAGACAACAAGGCTGGCAAGCCAAAACTTTCACCATTGGATTACAGAACGCAAGTAGTTCTCCAATCAATAGAAAAATATAGACCAGAGTGCCCAGCTGAAAGACCTGGAAGACTGTCTTCGTCTCATCATCCTGCGCGATACTCAGGTAGACATTTTCCAGTCAAATTTCCACCGACTGATAATAAAAAAGATTCCAACACGACGCTGCATCATTTGTGCTTTGAAACGGAAAATAGTGGCAAGAAAATCAGAAGAGAGACAAGATACCAATGTAATATTTGCCTTGAAAGCCTGTGCATCATCCCATGTTTCGAAAAATATGATACTAAATAAATGTGAGCATACTATTTTCATACAGGATTAGTATTACTCATATTCATACATACATATTATTATGTAGTCTTAATATTATATGCTGTCAAACGCATTGAAACCATTGATTGTCGTTTGGACGTATATATTCTTCTTAATGCATATAGTCAATTTTGCTAGCAGCATACTCACTTATTATAACTTAAAATGTTTTTTTGCTCATTTTACAGTTTGTAATGTTATATAGTTTATAAAAAATTAATTTCAAATTGACTAGAATTTTGCTAAAAAAATGCTTTAAGGGGTTAATTTACAAGGTCGTCTTTATTATCACAAGAATTGAAGAAAGTTGAAGAAAAAAGTTTACAATCACGCATTTTGGGTTATGTTAGTGATAATTTCAGAATAAAAAAGTTTAACATATTCATGGCAATTCAGTTGAAACTGGATTTTAATTTTTTGAGGGGATTTTATTTTCATTCTACTAGAAAAATGAAAAATTCAAGCAACGATCAAGTTTACTTCCGCTTTGCCCCTCTAATTTTACTTAATTTTTTCACATCTCTAAAGTTTTCCGTTTCAATTTAAATATATATTATCAAAAACTTTATTTTACTCCAGTTATTTAGTTTTTGGTCATTTTAGAGTGTACCTAAAGATATTCTCAATTGTTTTCCTATGCAAAGTCACCACGACTCTGGTACTTACAGATTACCTCAGTGCCCATTAAGAAACTTGCCTGCATGTAATATTTAGCTTGTATTATACATATGTATATATTGAGTCACCGTTTAATTTTGCAGGCGAAATTTTTTTATCTTCTTACTGGAACAGATTAATTATATTATTTACTACTTCATCTCATAAAGTCTGGCCAGTGCAAAGACCATGACAATATATTTTTCGGCTAAATTAAAGCTAAAAACCGTGTTGAATTAACAATCCTTTTTGATTGTTTGCACAGGACAAAACTAGTAAAAGGCAGCAACAATTAACTTTTTTAGTTTTGTAATGTTTTACCTTGACCACATCATCTGTCATGTACACTCAAAAAAACTGTTGCACTGCAATGAACAAGAGTCGACCTCATCAAGTGCTCGGCCTCAAGTAACTCGTACCTAATCTCACAGATGTCAGTGCGTGGACTATCAGTTATTAGGGCACTCATTCACTGGGAAAAAATGTCAACTAAATTATCATTGTTTGCATTCGTGGGTAACTATTCATCAGAATACGGAATTATCCAGTGATCCTATATTCGTCTTACGAACGCAGTTTGCATATTTGTACTTTTTTGAAAATTCTGTCGTAAAGCCTGATAAATTACCCTTTCACGGTATATCTTAATTGAAGATATTATTCAGGTATCGAAACTAATTTTGTCTTTGTACTATCACATCCACCGTCAAGGTTCACCGAATCAGAAGGTTACAGACATCAGTTTCGATGACTGCCCTACGTCTTCGCTGTCATGGTTAATTTGAAGCACCGAGACAGCTGAATGAATAACAATTCAACTTTCATCAACAGGGAAAATCTAGTTTTGGTAATGATATTAATTTGGATATTTAGGACAAAAGTTGATATAGTTAGATATCCATTTGTTTCGGCCCAAATATGCCATTAGAAATCCTGATCTAGAGCTACAACTTCCAAAAGTACAGTTTGCAAGAGCCTGCCCAAACACCCACCGTTTCACTCCTACATGCTTCGATTATTTCAATAGCTTTACCAGCAGGACAATGCAATAAGATATAATTTTACGTGGCTATCCAGCCGTGATGGAAAAGGACGATACCCTGCTGTCAAAAATTAGTTTCAGTAGTGAGGTAACATTTCATTTAAATGACATCGTCAAAATGCATACGGTGTCTGATTTGAGAGATTGAAAATGAACTCGTCCAACTACGAATTACTTAACTAATTAAAAATTTATATCTCTGTGGCGTATTAGAGCGGAACGTGTAGGTCTTTGTTTCTTTAATGAACGAACTTTCAGTGAACAAGATAAGATAGAGTTGCTAATCAACTGAATGTTTACACAACTAGATGTTCAGGGTGATAGCTCCTTTTTCAGTGATATGTTTCACTGCAGCGACCTCTCGCTGTCAGAAAAAAAATTAATTAGCAACTGGCCATCAAATGGATCGATTGTGTTGAACAAGATGATCAGCTGTTCTGCACTTGGTATGCAAAATATCAGCACCTAACTGTTAGCAACTCCTTTATTCGTGGGTACATGAAGACTAAAATTTACTTGGCACCATTAACTACAACCTTGGAGGTGCTGAAAAATACGATCACTGAAACATGTTGCCTCATCACTCCAAATATACTGTAGGGAGTTTTGACGGAAAGAAATTTGACTATCTCATCAATGTCCGCTGAGTAATCAGAAGGGCACACACCCATTAACCCATTCTCTCCGAGAAAAAAAAAAGTTTCTGGATTTTTGTGAAATTAAAATTATATAGTCATTAGGGAGTAATTAAAGTTGTTATGGAGAAAAAAATATTTTTTTTCTATTAAGTGAGATATAAGCTGGTACCATGTGGTACCACTAAGAGGTTGTGAGTACAAAATAGGAACTAGTCCATTTCTTAATCATTATGAAATTAAAAACACGTTTTATTAATATTTTGTTTCCAATTAAACTAAATATGATTTTAATCAAGATGATCAGCATATAGCAAAAAGAAATCAATGCGTATGATACGTAAGGAAGAAATGAACGCATAAACTAACGCTGCATTTGCAGCATTGTGTCCGCAAACGCGAACCACATGTCTCTCCTGCACATCTTTGTCTTTCATGATTGGGAATGAGTTGTATAAAATGCCCATACTGATCAAATCGCGCTTCATTTTCTCCAGGTTTAGATAAAGGCTTCCTACCAGGAGTCTTTGGAGCATCTTGGAAATGAAATAGATAAGACATGGTAATTTCTTTCCGATTTCTCTTCGAGATGTACTTTTCCCTGTCCACCGTGCTAGAATCCCCGGATTTTGTACACTTACGTCTATGAGCCAGGTGAAAAGAAGCCACCACGACTTTTTGCCTCAGATAGAAATTCTACGTGTATTTATGTTTCGATCCATCCGATCAGTACCTCCCATAAATTGGTTATAAATATCAATAACTTGTGGAACATTTACTAGAATGTGTTTGGAGTCTTTTCTTGACCATCGTTTCACTTTTTCAACTAGATTTTTCCGTAACAAAGTAGATGCTACTGTTACGACAGCATTATCCATCAATCTAGTAGCATTCATTTTCGTGTGATCTAGAGTTCCTGTGACTGCATCAAAGCAACCCCTCTCTAACTTTTCAGTATCAAGTGACGATTGTAAAAGACTAAGTTTTTCAAGTCTATTGGCTTGCATTGCTCCCGTACCATTATATTCTTGTTTCAGAAGTTCGTGCAACAACGGAAGTAAAGTACAAGGATTATCAAAAAATAAATGATATGGCAGAACTTTCTTCTCCTCACTATAAAATTCTAGTAAGTGAAGAACAGTTGAAGAGCACCTGCCAAATATTTTTTTCTATTTCTTCAATACCTTTGTAAATGTCATATGAATGCATGTTTTTCAAAATATTCCACCATGGCTTCGTCGTGTGATACGTTTTTGGATGGAACAAAGTGTAACATAAATTTGTTTTGCAGATGTTGTAGAAGAGGCCGTAGTTTCGTATATTAGTCAGACCTATCTAAGTTAACACCATTGAAATGCAAAAACTTCATGATGTTATCAAATCTGTCTCGCCCCATTGCATTGGAAACTGCTTCATTGAAAACATCTGCAGACTTTGACCAATACATTGGTTTTCTGGGAAGAGGATTATACCCACTCAATAACAATACTGAAATGAATACTTTCAGTCCTGACGTTTGCATATTTACATCAGGCCAATTTCTTTTTATTGTGTACTTTATCAATTCATCTTTCATATGCTGCAATATGTCCTCGTCCATAAACAATTCAAAAAACTCTGCTGGTGAGAAATCTCAATATGCAATATAATTTCCGAGAGGAAAAATTCCGCTGGTTACAGGTGAGGCTTCTCTTGTCTAAAAGTATTCTTTTGCTGTTTTGCTTTTTTATGTAGCTTTTTTTCGTTTCTTCGGTGAAGATGAGCTGATATAATGCGAACGATCTTCCAGTGAATTAATCTATTTGTTTCTTACGTAAACACAGTTCTGCTGGAGCCAAGAGCTGTCCACGCGAAAGTTGATCTACATTTTTGCTTCCATCCAGCTTTTCGTCACCAGAGTCTTTGTCAGTGAGGTCACGAACATCAGCAGGTTCAATGAATATCATTTTCACTGTCTGTTTTTATTAGAAGATCCAAAACTTCATTCATTGTGAGAGATCTGCAAAATAGATATTTTTGGAAATTTGTACTCGTATCCTCCTAGCGGTACCATAAGGTACCGCTAAAATGAGTTCAACGTATCACGTAAAATTTTCGCGAACAAATCTCAGCTAACTGCACTGAGCATTAATTACACATCTGTTACTGTACATTTTACCAAAAACATTCAGAAAAACATAATTTATTCTGAATAATAACTCACTTTTTATGTCGGGCCATCTTGTGACTGAACCTCTCATCAGCTACACATGTAAACACTGTCAGTCTGTCACTGCAACAGCGCCACGTTACCACTGACCTTGAGACTTGTCAAAAGTGAAGCCCAGATTTAGTACAAGTACTGAATGTGTTCCGAACGAGTTTTTAATGAGTTATTTGCAACTGAGATAATATTATTTACAAGTAAATTACGGGGTATCGTGTGGTACCGCTAGAAAGGAATGGGTTAAGGGCCACGTATACCACATAAAACTCAAATAAATATTTCACCTGAAACAACTAAATGCAAAAGATTATTTCTTCAAGGTCATATGTTACGCCTGCCAAAAATCTGGAAGTGTTTTTGAAATTACATGTGTCATTGTTGTCGGATTTAAGAATCATAAAATAGAGAATTCACGTATAATTATCTCAGTATTCATAGGCTGTTTTCACAATAGCATATTATTAAACTAATTTAACGATTTAATGCAGCCTCAATTAACAATGGTTGAGGTAAAACACACTACTTATTTTAAAATGTTCAAAGATAAAATCATCCCTCTACAGCAAGTAGGCTAATTTCATCTTTTGATTAATGTAAATGTCCATGGATGACATCGCAATCAACAAAAATCTGCGATAACTCACCTGAAAATTTAGACCAGGACATCAACCAGGTAGCTATCAGAGTCAATTACTATAGAACAAACTTTTCACACTCTCTTCCGTAGATTTATATGCACTAAAAAGTCTAGTTATTTCAACATAATAACGAAGCTTCCATGGTGGAATAGAATACAATACATTATGCCAAAAGGGACGAGCCGATTGACCCATTCTTGGGCTGCTATTCAAGGTTCATGCCATCTAAACTTAAGGCACATGCACCAGGAGTAAAGAAGGATTGGAGCAAGACGAGTAACGGTCATACTCTCATTCATCAATTTTTACGCTATAGTTATTAGAGTCGCATTACACAATTATATGATTCTTGAGCTACAATAATCTCATAATTTGTGATGCACAAGCAGACTCACGTTACGAAACTAATGCATGACTCAAGGTCCACAGGAAGTGCATAGCTTGTTGAACACACTCTGTGACGTGTAGGTACTACACAGAAACATGATTCGAAGTATACACAGATTATAGGACCCGTGGTACACAATAATATGGCTCGCCGAACATAATAATCACATACTCGTGGTACAACACTTATAACACTAGGCAACAATGGGGAAATTTTTATAAATTTTCTTAAATCGGTTTTTTGAACTAATCTTGGGAAACTGAAATTAAATATTGCAACAAATAATCTACAGCTTGTGCAGCTTTTTTCAAATTTCAAATTGATATATTTCAAATTTCAATGAAAACACATACATGGAAAAAAATGAGACTCCTCTAATAAATCACAACTGAAATTCGTTAATTAATTAAAGGATTACAGTGAAAAATATTGCAAAGAGCATAGTTATAGGCCACTTAATATAAATTAGAAATGATCAAATATTGGAAAGTAAAATAAGAAAACTTGGTGAGAAACTTTTACACCAACGAAATTTCAGTTTTGTCTGCTATTTACAGAAGAATCTTCCTTTTGCAAGAACCAGCAGTAATCACCCATCATTGCTGGGTCCCACCTGCCTCTCATCCATGGTTCAAATATTCTGGTGATATCTTTCCCTCGCTCATCACTGACCACTCATAAGTTCTCAGGAAATAATTCGAGATGCAAATGCCAGAAATGAATCTTTAAAGACATTCAGCAGTCAATATTTTCATACTTTTTGAGAAGATCTTGAATAAGCTGATGGTAGTTTTCCTCTGTGTGATTCCGAAGAAAACTCTGGACGATAGACGTCAGTGATTTTCATGCAGAGCGCTCTATCATTTTCAGTGTTTCTTCGAAGACAGTATTCTTCAGTAGATTCCTGATCTGTATACCAACAAAGATCCTTCGTTTGAGTTTGATAACACTTTGTTTTAGATTTTTTTCCCCCAAATCCAAAAACCCTTTACCAGTTTTGTCCATGGCATCAGAGAGACTAACTAGAGGCCTAACCGTCACATTGCTCTTTCTAAGAATTCAAACATCTCTTTTTGGGCCAATCGTTTGTTTTATACTATTTCTTTCTGTTCTAATTTGTGAACGATGCAATTAGAATGTCTTCTTGAAAATAATTTCATGGAGGGTAACGATTCGACTTTTTTGTCACACTCTCACCTACATATTAGAAATTATTTTCACACATGCGATGATAATCTATTTTCCAACTGTTAGGCTCGGAATAAAATTGGCCATTATTTTTTGTCGAACCTCATATGTGACTAATCATGCAAGATGCAACCTCCAATACCTTTGTTTTTAACAACTCATTGGTGTTCTTTCTGTCACCAGAATTTCTGAGTTTTTTTGAACTCAGAACCTTAAAGTAACGTCAGAGTATATATTTTAAAGTTTTTCTCTATCATTGTATTATTTATGGATATACTCAAAGATAACTTTGATATTCAGGAATTTCAAAATTTAATCGGGTTGTATTACATTCGGTATGTATCAACATTTTTGGAAACGAATGGCTTCAGTATTTTTTTTCCTTTAGCTGAGATCCCAATGTTAACATTGCTATAGTTACTATCAGAGAAGTTTTTCTGGTTTGTTTGAAAATACTATCACTGAAATTTACGGCATTAAGACAGTACTTAAAGGTATCAGACGAAATTCAGTAAACAACAGAATTACCTTGTCTATAAAAATTGTTCATTTTAAATGATACATTCTCATGGATTACACAGGAGCAACAAACCCTATTAATTTAGTAGTACATCGAAACCCTCACATTTTCTGCTGTGAAAAAATTTTTCCTGCTTATACTCGTATGAACGAGCGTATTTTTTTAAAACTGCGTTTTAAAATTAAAACAGGTGCTGGCATTCTTCTTTATAATATACAAAGTACACAGAAATATTAAAAACATACCAAACTATTGATTGAGCTGAAAAATAATTAAATTATTTGGACTAAAATATTTACACCAAAAGGAATAGGGGCGGAACCTATCCCTCGAGCAACAGCTCGAGCAGCCTGCTCGCAAAGCAGGGCAAAAATATGGATTCGGCAGGAAAGTTAAAGGAGACTACTGTCGAGTAGTCAACTTTAGCTGTCCCGTGCTGTCGTTGGCATAGCGATGACAGAGGCGACTACGATCCAATATTCTACTTTGTATTTACCACGGAAAAAATGCAAGTAGTCCACTACTGCTGTCCACCCTTGAATTGCTATAAAATATCAGGAATTTCAATGTAAACATTTTCCTTTAGGTATTCCTAGAGAAAGAAATCAGGTGCACTTACATAGATCTGGAGATCGAGGTGGCTACGGTGTATCACCAAAACGAGAAATAATTCTGTTTGGAAAAATTGCTCGTAACATTTGCATTGTTTCTTTTGCTGTATGCGCTGTAGCTCCATCTTGTTGGAAAAATGTAATCTCTGTGTAATTATCTCCAATTTCAGATATCAAATATTCTTGAATCATCTGTCTATACAGTTTTCCATTAACACACATTGTATCATCATTAACATCTTCAAAAAATATGGTCTAATGATCCTTGAAGACTTGATACCACACCTTACTGTTTTTTTAGCTCAGTGAAATGGATGTTCATGAATTTATTTTGGATTTTATGAAGCCCAGAATCTATAATTTTGCTTATTATCAAAGGCATTGGGGTGAAAATCTGCCTCATCA
>VCRD01003771.1:8346-53476 GCA_006783055.1 Trinorchestia longiramus
CCCCTCTCTCCTTCCACTCCCTCCTCCCCCTCTCTCCTTCCACTCCCTCATCCCCCTCTCTCCTTCCACTCCCTCATCCATCGTTCTCTAACGCTCTAACATTCCCCGCATCCATAACTCATCATGCAGCATCCACGCAGTCAACATAACTGGCTGCAACTCGCTCTAGTTTTTTCAGGTTACTAGATGAATAAAATCGTATCGCAACTTGAACGTAAGAAAATAAGTCGGTACACCTAAATCATGAACAAAGGGAGCTATTGTATGTCACATCTGTAAAGCAATACTGCTCGAGTGAACGCGGCTCAGCGAGGCATCCGAGAACGGCCCTAGCTAGAATAGAAGTGCTGTTATCGTTTCTCTGCTTCTCTACAGTTGTTTTCTCTACCTCTCTTCTCGGTTCCTTATTCTACTCCTACTATTCTTGTTCTTAAAGAGCTCATTATGTTCTAAGGTCACTTTTCATCGTATCTATCGGTTTTGGTTCAAAGTAAGTTACGTATATTGTTTCCTTCATAACTGCTTCTGTATTGCTCTTTACTTTTACCACCATTTGAATCTCTTAATCTCTATTGTTAGTCATACGTTGAACTTCTCTATTACTGCACCCTTTTCATTCTCTACAGCTTTTTCTTTAATCTGCTCTACATTATACGACTGCCGCTCTTGTTCTACTCTTTAGAGCTGCAGTTGATGTGTTCTACTCTCTATAGCTGCTGCTACTCCTCTACTCTCTATCGCTGCAGCTGCTGTTCTATTTTCAGTCGCTGCTACGGCTGTTCTACTCACAATAGTTAGTGATCTCTTCAATCTCTACCGCTCTTTATTCTTGGTGTATCCTTTTCCTTATTCCTCTACTGCCAGTACCTACCACCCTCTACGACCCTCTACAGCCAGTACCTACGACCCTCTACAGCCAGTACCTACGATCCTCTACTGCCAGTACCTACCACCCTCTACGACCCTCTACAACCAGTACCTACCATCCTCTGCAACCAGTACCTACGATCCTCTACTGCCAGTACCTATTGCCCTCTACGGCCGCCTATCCATATCCTAATTCATGTCTATTTTCGTGAGTATAGCTACCCCGTGTTCGGCTTTATTGATCGTATTCTATTTCTCACACAACATTTATTCAGGTATTTAGAAAGCGTGTGTCGAATGCCACGTTTATATCAAACATTTTATCAGATAGCTTCTCTATTGACAAGCGCAGTGAGCTATTTTTTTCTGATAAAAAATACGAAGGACTTTTGACGGACTTCAAGCTCACATTCTGCTCTATTTCTCGCTAATTTGTGCCATTGTTGCACGGTGAGTTTAGCTGATGGAATGCATATGCTTTTTAGCCCCATCATATGCAATAACGTACTAGTATTTCTTCATATAAATGATCCTGCTTGCATGCGGAAAATGGCATCTTATACAAAATAAGAATGGTACTCTGGAAATGCAATTGATAATTTAACATTTTCTTTGGCGTGTTCCTTGGCGTAATTGCTACGTCATGAAAATTTGTTGCCCTCAAGCCTGTTAAGGAGTTGCCAAAGTGATTGTGTTCTCTCTATACAATTTCATGGTCGAATACACAATTCGTTTTTGTCTATACTTGCTTGAAGAAGGAATTTTTGAGCAACTCAGTTTAGCAGCGCCAAAAAGAATCACAGGCGGTCTCCGACTGAAAAAACAAAGTTTTCTAACTTCTCAATTTTTACATTAAAACACAAATCCTCGCTTCAAGGCTGCCTTTTCTCCGGCGTGAGATAACGCTCATGATCTCCTAAACTTCTTTTTTAACTAAGTGTTGTACTTCTAATGATTTCAGACATAATTCACTATGTGATGATACAGCTGGCTTAACCTTTGTATTAATACATTTTACGTCTGGCGTCTCTGTAGTGCTGCCACATGTTGTTCCATGTACTATAAAGTAATAGTAATAGAATGAGGCTATAGGAACGAACCTTCTGGCCCATTCTTGGGTCGGATAATTACTTCGATAATTATTCGATTGTTTACCCAAGTCCCATGCCGTATTTCTAGCCGCGTCAACCATGTCGGCAGCGGGATTCGAACCCGGGTCTTTCCGCTCGCAAGCAGATTCGCTCACCAGTCGACCAAGCTGGTGATGCCAGTATAAAAAAACGCCAGTACGTTAAATCCTGTTAAACAAAAAACGCCAGTATATTAAATCCTGTTAAACAAAATAGCTTTGACGTATCTATTGGCATGGCAGTTGTCAATCAACTAGGCATCCATCATTAAACTTTCCCAAAGAAAAAAAATCTCACCGAAAATAACGACTTATATAGAATACCGCAAAATAATTTGACATATTTGTTGGTTGAATAGCAGCGAAAGAGAGAATAGAACGATAAGTATGTTATGATTTTCGTACCATAATATACAGATAATAAATTCAGTTTTGATTTGAAATACGTTTTTCGCTCTTAATTTTATTTCGAGCGAATACAAATGTTCCAGATTTTGTTACCGTAGCTTGTACGAATGCAGTGGCACGCAAGACGACACAAGGCACAAAACATAAGATACAAGACCACACAAGACCATAGATACAAGACACAAGACGACACAAGACGCAAGACGACACAAGACACAAGACGGCATCCCTTAATTACCTAAACGAGGAAGGTGAGGGTAAGGAGGTGGGATGGGGGTGCTGAGGAGGATCTTTCAGTCAGTTCAGGAGGTGTGGTCGGGAAAAAATTCAGAATTCCGTTAAAATTATGAAGCAGCGTATGTAGCGCATGTCTTGAACCCGCTCATCAAGTTAACGAGCATTTTTTAACAAGATAATTTCAATTTTATGACAACGATACCTACTTTGCCGTCAATATTATTATCTTAGTGGAAAAGTGTCAGTTTCGGAGTGGCTAACAGTTTAAATACTCTTGGAGCAGGTAATACCTTCTTCAGCGCGCTCATTGGTTAATTCATGTGTCCCAAAAAATCGATACAAGAGAAAGAGTGGTCGCACGTACTCATCTACATATGTACAGGTACACCATCTCACATGTTGCATTTGAAGCGAGAACTGATGCTATCTTCATTGCTTGATGTTTCCATTGAAATTCGCCATTTAGATGCTTCACAGGCTGCTTGTGGATTCACAGGATACAGCATTTAAAACTCCCGTGCTTTCTCAGTAAATCTCGAGGTCTCAAAATGAAACTTACCAATGAGTAGTTTCTGTGTGTTGCTTTCACTGAACGTTAATATTTCTTTCTCTGCTGTCTGAATTATGCATCGTATACATCGGTCTATACATTGATTATTGTTTTTAGCTACAATATATTTGATCTCGAAGATGGACATATTTTACCGTAGAAATTTCAAGTTTTCATCAATCATCGCTTCTGTGTAGTTCCTCAAGTGAAATAATTTCACTAAGAAATTAAGTAATTTCAGCAATTTTAACAGAAAAAAATAAAGTTTATGCAGTTCTTAATACTTCAGTCTATTTTATTGAATGAATGCAAACCAGTTGTACATCTACCAATAATCAAGATCTAGAATCAAGAAACAAAACAACAATCTAGCAATACGCAAATTCCTTTCGTTAATTCAAAAGTTATCTGCGTATTTTACTTCACCCTTGATGGGACTATTGCGCACTTGCGTACAAAAACAATCCAGTTTTTCTAGAACCTCAACCCTTTTTTCTTTGTTCTTTTGGCATTTGCCTTTGTCCCAGCAGGCAGGTCGTCAATATGAATAGTTTCTCTCATGCACGTTTTTTAAGGCTTGCAATTGCTTTTTTATGTTATGCATTTATAACATTATGTGTATCCGAGGTTTCGAAACACAAACTCTCTAAATTTTTGTTCAGGGAAAATATAGCTATATTTGTCTTTATTACACGTCCCATACAGTCAGTGTTATCCACTGTTGCACATGAGTGCAGATTGATTTCTTGTCATTTTAATTTTGACATCGATTTTTAGTCCGAGAACCCTCGCACTCTGCCTTTATGCCAACTGCTACATTACTCAAGTTCCCAATTGTGTAAATTGTTTGACAACTCTGAAAATTACGCTTTAAGTGTAAATTTTTTAGCGGCACATGGCAATGCCTTATTAATTTCACAACATGTTTCTTCATGAGTAGTAATGCACAATAATAGAGCTTACCAGCAGGAAAAAAACACTGAAGTATTTTTTGTCTAATGGTTTTGATTCTAATTCCCTGTATTGTCATATGGTACATTTAATTTTCGTCGTTCAGGCTATGAGTGACCCCAATCAAATAGAACAGTCGACGTAATAATTTCCTTACTTCTGCCTGTACAATAAGTTCAACTGTGGATTTAACGAGTCACTCAAAGAAAAATGTTTTCATCCTGTTTATATTCATAACAACCTTCATAATGGTTACAGCTAAAAGTTTCCTGAATACCCGTAAAGCATCAGGCAAGGGAAGTACCTAAAAAGTATGTACCTGTGATGACTTCATGTCTCAACCAACGTATGTGAAATTTGTGGTCCAGTGTCTAAATGTACTGAAATGTAATGTACAGTATGCATCAACCATGCAGTGTGTGTACACTCCCATAGAATTACTTGTATTTCATTAAACATTCTATTTCATTATTCATTCCATCTAATACGATACGATAGTTTTCAAAACTCCTCAAAAGATACATAGAAATATGTATTGGAAATTACATGTTTTAGCTACGAATGATCACTTCCTTCGTGAAGTTTTTTCTTGAGATGAGGCGTAAGGTTTAAAAGAAAATATTTGAATTGAAAGTCTGCAAACGCGGATAAATTTGTATGTATACAAATTGCGTGAAATAAAAAGTGAATACCTTGAGGCTTATGTGTCAAAGAAAATGCATAGAAGAGTTTAATTCAACCGCATAGTACACGAATACACGAATTAATCTCCTGCCATCAATGATTCAGTAATTTCTAAAGACCATGTGTTATACTATATAAGGTTTACTATTTTAGTCTTAAAGAGAACCAAATAATTTAAAACATCATTTTTTCATGCCACTCTAGGAGTCCACGCGTTTGCTTGTGTACCTCATTGAAGTAAGGTAGTCAGCATGGTACCCAATAATTCTTTCTAGTTAGCCTCCTGTAGCAAATTCAGTGAATTTCCTTGGAATTTTTTGTACATATTATTACTCTTCGTTAATTATTAGATGTCTTAACCTTGTACAGGTGAACAACAAACGAATTTACGGGAATGGTGAATGAAGATTTGCAACGGGAAAAATCTAATTTAGGCGGCAATTTTATAAAATTGGGCAAACATACAATTATAATTTGGTCAATACTTTTATTAAACGCCATTATGGTATTCCCTGAAATAGAAAGGGTTAGCTACTAGTTTACAATTGAATGCTGGCAGAAATACAACAACACTAAGTCAAAGATGAAAGGACAAAGAGAGAATTCCGACCTCTTGTTAGACGGAAGTCCTTTTCCACATCACGTGGCCGGCCTTCCTCTCTTCGGAATACAACGGATATCCTCATATCTGCATTTATTTGTGATTGACCATAAAAAACGACAAAAGACGAGAAAGTGCATTGATCACAGCATGCACATTCTGTTCTTCTGCTTGAACTGAAAATAGTTCTTGTCAAAAGAATCGTGTTTTTCATTTGGTATATAGACGTA
The DNA here is from genome assembly GCA_006783055.1 of Trinorchestia longiramus. Lineage (NCBI taxonomy): Eukaryota > Metazoa > Arthropoda > Malacostraca > Amphipoda > Talitridae > Trinorchestia > Trinorchestia longiramus. Next base: position 14,004 of record VCRD01003771.1, read on the forward strand.
TTTATTGTTGATCATTTTGATTCCGCGGAGCCAATACAAGTTTGTCCTGCAGATTCCCAATTTACCTCAGACGGTGTAAGAAGTTGTGTAACTGAATTAAAAGCCACGTGTACGTGACACCCCGTACAACAGAGGATAACGGTATAGTTACAGTGTAAATTATCTCCGTGAAAAGGGAATCTTGGAGATGTTCAGAGTTCATACAGTCGCAGGCACGTAAAGTTACATTATACAAGGAGAAAAGCATCTTCGTTGTAATAATCCAGATCACTTGGAGATGATAAGCTGCTCATAAAGAGGAATTTTACTGAAAAATTGTCCTTGTGTCAGTTACGGGACGCAAGCAACAATATGCAAATTAAAGCATTCAGGGAAGAGTCAGAAAGATTCCGACGTTACACTTGATGGAAAAGCATAATCAAAAATGTTGAGCCTACATATCATCAAGTGGAATAAATGAGTACTGGTGTCCCCCGGTGACCAACTAGCAGCGCTACTTTAGCTAATAAATATGTATGTTTTTGGAGCGCTGCCATGTTACAAAGAATAGAATAGAATAAGGCAATAGGAACGAGCCGTTTGGCCCATTCTTGGTTCAATACCGAAGTCCCATGCCGGGACTGTGAGTGAGCTGTTACGCTCTAATGATTTAGTAGCTTGGTTTATTTCTGTTCTTCGACGACTGCTCTTGATTATTTTTAACAACTTGCATGAGAATATTTTACATATTTCAATGTCTTAGAGCACCCATGGAGTAAGATACTATTCCTTGAAGTATTTATCATCATTGAACCTGCACAAAAAATCGCAGGATGTTGTCTAAGCTTAATTTGCCGAATCACTGCCGTGACTTGGAACTGATTTCATGTTAGTGGAGAGGTTGCTTCAGGAAATTTCAATTGCCGTTTTAATAGTGTGTAAATCAAATCAAACAAATAAGTAAGAACTTTATTCATTGATCAATTAAGTTCTATGATAATTGATACTTCAGATCTCCAACTAGTTCAAATGCAAAATTGGTTTATCTTTTAACCATATCTGAATTTATTTGATCACCTTTTTTAGTATTTCAACCTAAGAGAGCTTCCAAATCTCCGCCTATGAAAATACAATTTATTATTGTTAATAAAATTTCATGGTTCTTCACAACACTTTCGTTGAAGTCATTGATCAAAATTGCGCATGCCTCACTATGTGTGTCCTCAATATTTTCTTTCTAAATCAAGAAATGAAATCACATTTCCAACAAACTTTACTGACTTCTCATGTTTATCAATTTTTTCTTTCTTATTTGTAACATATCTTACATTGCCTAGTGTTCATGTTAAATCACATGCAAACAGAAAGCACGCGCAGCGAAGTCGTTCTACTTCACGGTCGCGAAACCAATTTTCTGCGCAGAATATTTGTCAGTAGCACACAGAATTAAAGTAACAAGTATGTTATACTGTAAGTATAATATAATTTTATACGTCTCGCATAATATACTTGACTGCGTTAAATGTCATGTATCAACTTGAATATAAAAAATGATTATTTTCTTGTAGGGACTCGTTTCTGACAGAGATATTTGAATAGCAGACATTAAATAGCCTCTTCTTTTGACAGTAACTGTTCAGATGAAAGTAACATTTTCATGACTGCAACGACATTTAGCATCAGTATTTTACAAGGTGAAACATTGAAGAAAGAATCGAATAAAAAGATTCATTGAATTGAATATTATCGATGATATCGCGTAAAAATTGGAGGACGATTGCAGTGTTACATGCCTATTCAAAAACTTCAACTGCAAATCAATAAAATTTATTAAAAATGTGTTTCATATTTTCTATCATCGATATTAGAGAACTATTATTTAAAGACACTAATGAATAAATGTTGCTTCATTCAATAGCATCCATATTCGTCACATAACACGGACAGCAATTCACGGTGGAAATTTAATTGGCGACTTGCTTCCCTGAAGCTGGAAGGGACAACACAAACAAATAAGAGAAAAAAGGGATGGAAAAATGAAGGTAGTTAGTTCATATGCTTTCGATCTTATACGAAAGAAAAGTACGAAACAAATTGAACACTTAAACGCCATCAATTCGGTCCTTCTGTCCTCGTTCTCTCTCTCATGCATACTGTGTCAACACAAAGTTTAATTGTCCCATCTTTCAGTTCGCAATACTGGTCACTATGAAGGACTGAACAGGGAACCTGTGTGCATTGGGGAACCTGAAGGGCAAGGGGGATAATGGGGTAAAGAATGCTTTGGAGTTTAATTAGAGAGTTGTACTGTGTTGATCTGCAAGTAGCAACGTGAAAAAACTTACTGACTTTTTTGTCAGTTCTGTTTCTTCTTTGTGCAATTGGGTCACGTCTCATATGTTGTACACCGACATCGTTAGCCTGCATTAAAAAAATCACACGATAATACTATGAAGACAGTGGTATGTTATTTAAACACTAATTCCTATTCCTACGGATGATTCATGATTGAAGTGGAACAGATGTCAAACTAGAAAGATGTTCAAGAAATACTTGGACTTAACAAAGGGTTACGATAACTTGCTTGGATATAACATAGCGAAGAGGGAAATGTGGAATGTTATTGAAAGAGAGAGACTCGGAATAAAGGACCGTGCAGCACAGACACGCAGGTGATGGGTGATGTGATGGGAACTATCGAGTTGGATCGCGAGAAGTTGCGTGATGGGTGACTGTGATGCCGCAACAGAGAGATGTTGTTGCGGCACGCATTGTAACGCCGGTGTCTCAAACGCATTGTGCAGCAAAGTTTATCTTACTGACCTGCCCTCTAGATTTTCCGAGTATAAAATCAGGGACTCTATTCACAAGTAAGCTTCTATGTAGAAGTCGATGTCTTGTGTCAATAAGCTGAACCAAATCCAATTTCTTGTATTTTGTCATTTAGTTAAAAATTCAGATATACTGGCCCTAATTTTAGCTTTCATCCCCTTTCTTTGATCTACCTATTTTTTATTTTACAAAGAACAGCATACTGTCAGTTGAAAAAACGCACCAGATGAAATTTTGTCAGCTAACATAAATTTGTTCCAGTTGTTTTTTGAAAACATATGAAGCTTCTTAAAATGCATACAATTAAATTTATAATTAAACACAGTAAATGTGATAGGTAAAAGCTTCTATCTATGCCCTGACTTTGATTCTAAGTTACATTACCTCAGGAGAAACATCTGTTAGTGGGACCCAATTAATGATGTCTGAATTAAGGTTAAACTTTTACGCACCAACTACAGGGTGTCTCAAAAAATGTACTCACCCTTTAACCGTTGCTAACATGCTGTCTTCTTTGTGTTGCAGGTGTGAGGTTCGAACCTTTGCGAACATGATTAAATGTGATGAAAGAATCATGTTCGCAAAGGTTCGAACCTCACACCTGCAACACAAAGAAGACAGCATGTTAACAACGGTTAAAGGGTGAATACATTTTTTTGAGACACCCTGTATTACCAATAAAAAAGACGATAGTAGTTCTGAATTTAAGTGTTCTTTAAGGTATCTTGTATACCATATTTTATGACTAAATAATTTTCAAATGCTACCTAACCATCAAGGACAGGAACCGTGTTCCTCAACACAACCACTCTCACACCATGGAGGGACAGTTTTACGTCGTCGTGTGTGGTGAGTCTTGCGACCGTCAGTGTCATCAGTGGAGGTCTTCTGCTAAATGCAGGAGGTGATCAAGTTATCATTTCAACTTACAAGTCAATGTTTGTTATTGATAGTTTTATATCCTAAAACTAGATGTCCTGCTCGTGTTTTGTAAAACGTCTACATCTACCACGTGCGGAAGCGTACCAGCGATAATTCGGATTATATGTGGAAGTTTGAGGATAACTTCCTCAGAACTATGAGCAATGTTCATTGAGAACTTTCTAAGAACTTCTAACGATGTTCACTGGACAGACTACACAGCTTCTAAGTCAAAATACGAACTTCTCACATGTAAAAAAATTATTTTGTAACTTTTCGATGGGAGTTCAACTCTTTAAAGTATATTTCATACTGAGGCAAGTAATTTAGAGCTAAATGACGTACAATGCTTGGCTGGAGCTCCTCCTGATAAGGTACTCAGAAGCATCCTATACTGACCTATAGAGGACAAGATGTAGCAGAACGAAGTGGTCCCAATGTTGCGCAACAATACAGGTCATTTGCAACACGAGTATAGTACTTGAAACATCATTCTTTTTCTGGAGCAGGGTTCTGCAGAAACCTTAACTTCATGGGGCCACAATTATACACCACCACGGAATAGGGACTAAAGGTGTGGGAATCTGAGGGCTACATATGTTATCTTAGGATGCTCACATTGCACAGAATGCTTGCTACTTGCCGACGATCAGACTAGCTAGCGTACATGGGTTACGTCGTGATGTGGCTGCATTATGACAGGCCGGGATTATTTTCAATACTGCACTACGGCGCGGCGAAGGGTATGACAATTGTGGTGGAGATCAAGACCTACTTGGCTCTCGTACGTGATTGGTAAGGGGGTGTTGACCTCGGTGAACTAATACTACTCAACTCATTCATTGCGGTTGCCTAGCCGGTGCAAATATTTACTTTGTACATACAGTCACTAGAAAGCTGTGAAAAATTACAGAACCTAACCTGAGTGACCCACCGGTGGGTCATACCGCAATAAATGTGTTAACTGGGGTGAACCTAGGTAGTAGTGATTCAGAATTGCAGATGCGAGGATATTGACAATCTGGAGTGGCCTTTTCTTTCAATAACTTAATAAAATAAACCATATTTAATAGAGAGAAAATAACTATAATTGATTATTAATGACCTATTTATATAAATGCCTTATCTTACCATCCATCATCTGCCTGAATCTAGAAGCTTTAATATTGCAAGGCTTATATGACGGGCCAATGGATGTTTAATTTGTGTGTGATCTGTGATGAGTGCAAGCGATGTGCAAAGTAGCTCACGTGATTTGCAAGTTCTTCACAAATCATCCAGCTCATCTGTATGCAAGTACATAAAGTAGGTGTCGTTTCAATTAAAAATGTTCGACTTGATACTTGTTTAAAAAACGCAGTCAAGTACCATTTGACCTGAAAAACTTAGATTAGTGTCTTATTTGCTTTTGTACAAGCTGAACGCCATGGGTGAATGTTGTGTTTCAAGTTTTTTAAACAACTTCGGTATTTATAGATGTGTATACAAATTTTACATGCGTACTAGTTGGAAAATATCTTATTTGTATGACATATATGGTGTGGATTAGATGGTTTTCCGAGTCGGGATCTACCTGCAGAATTGATTAGGTTATTTTAATGAATTATTCTAATTTTTGCATTGAAACGAACTGAACAAAATGGACACTAAGTGCGAAGGAAAGTGCACATGAATGATTCAAATGTATGAAATGTTTGAAAAATGGGATAAATGGGTATGGTTGTCATCAGCAGAAATACATTCGTCCATAGGAGCTCATGTGAAGTTTATCTTGAAAGTTACTCAGCAAATTTCACTGGCTGCTACAGTCGTCTCGTTAAATTTGGTACAAAAAGCAACTTGCACCTAACTTGACGGACATTAGTCCCTAGTAAAAACTACTTCCTTCGGTGCTGGAGGGAGGGGTGAGGGCTAGTTGTATTGCAGCGGACACATAAAATCTCGTAGGTTTAAATGAGAACTGGATTTTGCCAAACGGATTGAATGTAGTTGCTTGTATTTCAAATGGATGTATCAAAAAATTATCAGCAAAATCTGTACAAAGCACTAGCACATCACCAGCTTGGTCGACTGGTGAGCGAATCTGCTTGCGAGCGAAAAGACCCGGGTTCGAATCCCGCTGCCGACATGGTTGACGCGGCTAGAAATACGGCATGGGACTTGGGTATACAACCGAATAATTATCGAAGCAATTATCCGACCCAAGAATGGGCCAGAAGGTTCGTTCCTATAGCCTAATTCTATTCTAAATGAAACTTCATTTTAAAAATTGGAAAATCGAGGATTCTTTTAAAACCTTAACAATTCAGATGGCAACAAGTCATTGCAGATTTGTTCTGTTTACTGGTATCTTGTCGAAATAGATGAAGTTTTATTTGGTCTAATTGTACCTTTGCTCTAACGTTATACCTGTAATGCTATAAGCTTCTCTATGCCATAATGCACTTTACGAAAACATGTAACTGATCACTCTCAGTTAGGCTTAACTGAAGTGTTTGTATTTTTCTATCATGGAGAATCTGGTCAAGATTAATTGACATGCTCGACTAGTGTTAAACTAGTGAGACACTTCCAGACAGTCACAATTTCTGTACTGTAACGGAAATCTTGAGCATCTATTCTGCATATGGAGGATGATTTTAGTAGTTCTTTTTTGAATAAAGAATTTATAGCTCAGAGTTTTCATACGTTAGGTGTTTTGAAAACGGCTTCTAATATTCGCAGTAGGCAAGGCTTTTCAGTTTTACCGCTCCCGTGTCTTAACTGTTGATTCTCTGTCAGGTTGTAGATGGCCTAAGCCTAAGACTTGTACTGTCTTATCAAATTTAGAGGGCTGTTGTGACGGAAATGAAATAGGAAAAGAAATTTTTTATTTTAAATCAAGTTGACAGTCCATATGCATTGGATTTTCAGTTATAAATGCTAGTATCGTAAGATAAGTGAAAGACAAGTGATGCTGCCACCGATCATTCCGTCTTCCGCGCTGCGACTTGGAGTAGGGATGAGCTTCGATAAGCTTGATGATGTCGAAGCCATTACACGTGGTCTCTGCCATCGTCAGTGTGCATGCCGTCCTGTTCACTTGGATACCTCAAGCTAGAAAAAGAAACTACTCACGTTAAATTGTTTATGACCATGGGGTGTTCTATGGATACGTAGAGCACAGGGTACCCACATCGTGAGAGAAGAGGGGGAGAGAGAGGAGGGAGGAGAGGGGGAGAGGGAAGAGGAGAAGGAAAGGAGGGAGGTGCATTTCTTGAATCGCTGGCGTCAAATTTTCGGATGCTTTTAGAAGAATGTGTTACTGGATTAGTATGCATGTTTGAGTGTCCATGTAGATCTGATCCAAGTCAATAGTCCTCAATCGAGCAAATGTTTGGGCTTGGCCAAAGCCTGATAGCAAATTTACGTCATCACTGTAATGCAGGTATCAGCTGGCAACAAATATTCCTCAAGGCTACAATTTCTATAGCTGCAAAACTGGAAACGTGGAGTTAGAGTTCTTGGGTGGACAGTATGGTTAGCTCGTGAAATTTGAGGATGAACTTGAACCAAAACTTGTGAATATTTAACGGATATATGAACATGTTTTGAATAATTAATAAAGCACGAGGAATAATTCACTGAAAGTATTAAAAAAGATGACTGTTTATTAATTTGGTTAGTATGTAGACTGAGCATGTGTTGTAGTGTGTGTCTGTGTGTGATGGGAACTGTTGCTCGGGGTAGCTCACGGTTCACAAATTGATGGATTAAGAAGAAAAACACAACGAATGGACGATTGACTTCATTGGTTTTCGTACGTCAAATTTTATTTATATTGTTGGTCACCGTAACGTACGTGGGAGATGCTGGTTCTGGAGCCACAAAGTTTTTCGTGATGATGAGAATGTTGTGCAGTAGTAGTTTCCATTATCTGGATTGAATATAAAATTGTTTTTTCTTCGTGACTCATTCTTAACTTTCAGGAATGAAGGAGAGAAGTAACAAACGTAACTCTAAGAGGATTATGAAAACAGTACCGTTCCTAAAATATCGAATTCACGGAAAAATGCGTGAACTAACCGTACCTAACCTAACGCATGCCTCATTCTTAATCGATAATCATTTTGAACCAAAAGTTGAACGAAACTTTAATAGTAGAGCTAAATAAGCATACATTACTATCGAAAGGAGATTTTTCAGTTTCATTATGAATTGCAGAGTTAATGTTCCTCAAGAGGAGACATAAAAACATGCTTCTAAATCCGTTGTGTTGTAAGTAGACTAAGTGACTAAGCGTAAGTGTTCGAAACTGTGTAGGCGAGATTAGGTTCAGCTGATTTTCCCTCGGGAAGACTTCTAGAACGGTCCTACTCAGCGCACGTTGGGAGTTGGACAGGGATAGGCCGTGCTTAGTTTTGCAGCTGCCATTTGTAATAAATTTTTATGGTCGTTGTCCATGTGCACCTTAGTCTTCTACATTTTTAGATTACGAAAATTCTGCCGTTAAAAATAAGGAAGAAATCAAAAAATTAAAACTAGGAACGTAGTAGATGCGCGAAGCCTTCATGGATATACTCTGTGGAGTTTATCATAGATTTTTACGATTAACGTAGAGGAATTATGTATTTTTTGTAAATGTATTTTCGGGTACCTATGAACACATCTAACCACTAGTTATAACTGAACAATCTCAATGAATTGTCCGGAACAGCAAATTTTATATTGTTAATAAAATAAAATACCTGGTTTAAAAGTACAATCAATTTAGAGAATTTTCCAATTCAAAAATGTATTCACGTTTCAAACTTATAGTGATTTGGTTGACATCATTCAGTCCGCTACACCGCACAGCTCAGCCAGCAAGCACATCAGTCAGTCGACAGTTTGGTGTAGTGGTGCACGTGTGTGAGAAGCTCTGTGGTTTCGTCGCATGCTGCTTTGCGTTTGCTTCATTTCCAGTGCCATTGACACCTGGTGCAATTTTCTCCTGTGTTCTGAAAGTCTGTCGTAGCTTGCGCTATGGCTCAAGCAAATTTTCAAGGTATAATAAATTTTGAAGAGATATTTAATATTAGTCTTTTTTCCAGTCAATTGGCGTGTGAGATTACATTAGTTTTATTCATAGATACGAGTTCATCCCTGCTATCAATAAACTTTCCCCAGTAACCAAGAATGTATACTTGGTTATCTTGGTGGAAAATTTGTGTGCTGGAAATTCGAAGTTTTTGATGCTATGATGTTTATAGCATTTTTTTGTGATGGTAGGAATTTGTTGGAAATTCTACTTTTGTTTTTAATTTCTGTAGCATAAATTAAAGGATAAAACCTGTTGACTGGCAGTAAGAAATGCTAGTCAAATAAATTTTTCAAGTTAGTTGAAGTCAAGTATTCTACAATTTTATGTATAAGAAAAAAGTTTTACTCATATTTTATAGCTGCCAATACAAAGTGAGGTAATGTATTGATTAAAGCAGTCTGTGTATGACTGGTGCGTCTAAAACATAAGGTTGACATAGTTTTTCTGTCACCCCAGCCATCAGGTTTCTAGTTAACAGTTCTATATAAAGCAGTGAAGAGCTTCTACTCCTACATATATATTAGTGTGACAAATAAGTGTTTTGTATATGCAATTTCAGTATTTTTAAGTACTGAGATTGACAATATTGAAATGAAATACAATGAAATGAAAACCCTATATCTCTGAAACTCTTTGTTGCTAAGATTCTAGGTTTGGAAAGTTTTGTTTGATAACAATAGGAATAGAACTTGCCATTTCAATATGTTTCAAAGAGGTGAAACTATCAATTGGTGATTAAAAACTATGTTGATCAATGTAATTTTCCATGTAAAGCAAAGCATAGAAATCTTAGTTTATTTTTTTTATTTTTAAGGCCAAACTCGGTAACTATGATCTGTGCTTCATTCTCAATACATTTTTAATAACAGATTATTTTTAGCTGGATATTTGTTCTTCATTGTGCAATTTTAGCTTTGATTATTTGATGCTTCAGCCTACAGTTCTAACTCTATTTGTGCTATGTGATGCACTCAAGATGTAATAGAATCTAGTCTATTATTATCAATATAATGATGAAAATGTTGATCTTTTAATATCTAGTCTGTATTTTTGCCTTTAAAGTGATTATTCTTGGCTAAGATGTGTGCTTAGGTGCATCTTTATATGCTAAATATTAAGTCTGTGACAAATGTCAGTGTACAGATGCAGCTCTGCATGTAAAGTATGTATGTAAATAATAATACAGAGAAGTACATGTGATCAAACTTGAGATAAGAATGTGTGGTACTAACCTTATCTGAAATGTCAAGGGAAAAAAGCTCTATTTGTGATAATTAGATCACCAACATGTGTAGAAACAGAGTTTTCATGTAGGTCAAAATTCTTTGAGATTTGACTTTTAAATTATTTTTTTGTCAAGATCTCAGGTGTGATAATTTGCATTATATTGTACAGTGGCTTTAGATAAAGGAAACTCAAAATCTTAACTATTATGGGGAGGTTGTAGAGCATTAATTACTATTATGTGCAGGTTGTGGAATATTGAGCTTCAAATATTGAAATTTAAATTGTGAGAATAGTACATTTTTGTAATTTTTCATTTGATACATTGTTCAAAAATGGAATATTTCTTCTTTTGCTCATTTTCTCTATCTTAATATCAGGTTATTTTGAGGTTGAAGTGTGTAGATATTTATGTTCTAGTAGCACTTTCTTTTAAAGAATATTTAGTTAGTGAGCTAAAATTCCTAAAACTTCCGTGTTTCTGTTTACAATTTTGAGAGCTTAGTTGTAGAACCAGTGTATTACTAGTTACATCTTTCTCTGCTCTATGCAAGTCATTTGTATGTGTCCTATTGTGTGAAAGCCATGAAAAATAAATTTTAATATTTTTACAGGTGAAGGAGGTGGAGGAGGAAGTGAAGGAGGTGGAGTAACTGTGAAGAAAGAAAAAATAGATGAAACCGAGATCAATGCATTGGCAGCAGAGATGGCCGAGAAGAATCGTCAGAAGATGCTCTCTCAGGCCCCACAGATTGCACAGCAGAATCAAGCTTCACAACAAGCTTTGTTGAGAGCTGGTGGTCAGCAAATGATCACTTATTACTTCAATAGAGACAAAGAGAAGAATGGAGATGTTATTGATGATTCGATGTTGCCCAAAAAAACTGAGGAGAAAAAGAAGGGAGTTATTGATGAGGATTCACAGCGAGGTAGGTTTGGCTGGACAACCATTCACACTGTACACATTCCTTTCTTATTTAGGAGAGAAGAGAAATACTGTGCTGTTAGGATGGTGGAAATGAAACTTCTTAACAAATACCTTAGTGTGCTACCTCAAGAAATTACCACCTGTATTAATGTCAGGTCTTACTTTATAACTGAAAGTGAAGCTAGATTATTAAATGAGATCAATACCAAGCACTGTGAATTCCAGTTTGGTCGTGACTACTTCACTGCCAAAGATTTAGTTGTCAAAGTGACTGAAGCTAAGCATTTTCATAGATTTTTGGACACTTGTTATAAAAAATTGGTACAAAGATCACCTGAGCAAAGTGAATTTTGTGGATTTGTCAGAATTAATGGTGAAAGTGTTGTACCTTACACAGTAAAAGAAAAAGTAAAGTATGTTCCTTTATTTTATTTTGAAGGAGAAACAGACACACTCAAAACTAAAGCAGAAAAAATAGACAATTGGGAACTGGCATACCTAAAATTTTGCTGCAAAGTGCAAGGCATAAGGAATGAATTATTTGCCAGTGACACTTGTGCTGTGGTTAGCCTAGATGATGTAAAGCAGTACTTTCCAAAAGAAACACAATTTGAGGACTGGTGGCCTCAGAAAACTGCAGAACCCATGCGAGTTGTTACCCAAGGTGCTCTGGCAGGGTCTAACTCCAAGGGCCTTGGCAGCTGGACACAGCGTCCTGCTGCTCAGTCAGCCCCAGCTGCAGCCCCCACAAGCACTGCTTCAACAGCTCCTGCCAACAAAAATATCCTGCCCAACACAAGCCATCGGCATCTAAGCAGTCACCATTCAACTAAAACTGGCTCTAGTTCATCATTGTCCAATGTAAATCAGCTTGGCAACATAAGTAGCCTTGTTAACAATGCTGGTCGGAGTAGTGCGTCTTCTCTACACCAGATTGGAGCCACCACCATCACTAATGCTGGACTGCCCTCACTACCTACCTCCACTGGTGCAGCAGCTGCAGCTGCTGCTGCTAGTCCCTACAGCCTGCCTAATATAAGCCAAATGTCTTCACTGTATTCTCAGTGGGCAAACATGGTGAACAATATTAGCACTCTCAATGGAATTAATGGAATGAACGGTATGAATAACACCATGGCTGCTGCTGCAGCTGCTGCTGCTTATGTCAACGCTCCTAACATGCAGTCACTGCTTGCAACTCTCAGTGCAGACCAGGTGAGACGGCTGGGTGTAAGTCTTCCTGGTGTGTCACCTCACAGTAATATTTCTGCTGCTGTTGCTGCTGCTGCAGCTGCTCATCAGCAACATGCAGTTGCCACTGCTGCCAGAACCCTGCGCTCCCACTCTACATCTACCACTCAAGCTAACAGGCAGTGAGTCCTAGTCTTGCTTCCCTCTCAAATCACTATTTTTCATATGAATCTCATTTGCTCTATTTACGGTGTCCATTAAATTGAAGTAGTTTTAAATGTCATATTATATCACTCTCATATTCGTTTGTTTACGTGGAAAATTTTAAAAAATAAAATAAGTAGTAAATTCAGTATTGGAATTTTAATTTTAAAGACATCAAAAAGACACTATGTTTTTTTGGAGAAGTTCTTTTGACTAGACTCTTAAGCTTGTATAAAATATTTGAGTCGAAAAATGTTGTCAGTTGTTCATTATTGTCCATAATAGCGCCTCTGATTTGCTGTGTATTTACTTACGTTCAATGTATATTTTGTCACTGGAATTAGTACATAATTTCAATGAGAAAGAGGAACATTTCTTTTTCCTGCTATGTTTCCAACAAAATGACTAGCCATATTCAAACCCTCACGAACTGCTAGTGTAATTCTAAACTTTTTTGATGGATTTCTTGGGCTTGGCGGAATCACTATATCTATTAATAACGTATTTTATAAGAACATGGATATTTTATTAGTGACTGCTATTTGAGTTTTTAACAACAGAAGACGTGTCAGATAAGTGACCTGCTATTCACGACACACTTTGATAAATTTAAAGTCTTAATGTTAAGGTGTATGAATTTTTGGAAGTAATTGTTTAATCTATTGATATAGTTTTCAGTTTAACTTCAAATTAGAGAGATTTTATTATTCATAAATTGAACGTGTGCTTTGTTGTGGTTTCCTAAGTAACAGTAGCATTTACTTGGGTATCCCACGCCTGTTTCTGGCATCTGTGTCAAAATATAACATTGTGTTGCTCTGCTCAAGATTCAGAGTAAAATTAACATGTCAACGAGCAAGATGCTTCTAAGCCATGCATAATATATCAGTAAATGCTTGTTATTGTTGCAAAACGGAACATTTTTGTAACTGCCCCATTAAAGGTCAAGCTACAACTCGTGTTGAGCTTGAAGCAGAGGTTAAATGAACAGCTTTCTTTGGCAGAGAGTTTGAAAAGCCTTCATAAAGGAGAGAAAGAAATTTGGCATGCATTGCATCTGGTCCATGATGCATACACGTATGAGTTCTAACACTGCTGGATGTTAATTGACCTACACGGCCAGTGGTGATATGAAAGCAAACACGTGAATATTTCAGGAGTTTTGAGGAGAAAATTTCCACCTTTCGAGACTCAAAATGGCCAGTTTTGTTCATGCTTGTGGAGAGATCGTCTAGGTTCTTGATCTTTGGGATTCATAAAATGCTTCAGGATTCTCTAGTGTTGAATGTTTGGTACTCAACCGTACTTTAAAGTGAAAAACAATGAGGCAGAAAATATGAGAACTACTCTGTCAAACGAAGTCGAGTCCATGCTTCCAAACGAGGTTTTAGTGGCTGCTGCTCTCGACCAATCAGAGCCTGCCAATTGTACGCAACATATTTGTTTCATCGCATTTCCGTTATAGCGTAGCTGAGGATATTTATATTCAGAGGAATGTATAAATCATGATTGCCTGAATTTGGCACTAAGCTTATGAAATTGAGAGTACAAGTACGTTAGGAAAGAAAAAGTAAAACAGGTGATTTTTTGCGCTGCGTTCTAAAGAAATTTCATGGCACCGTTCTAGAGCGTTTTGTGTTACAAACGACAAATTAGATCGCCAGAAGAAGCTGTGATTTAGTTTTTTTTTGGTCACTTAGAAACAAACAGCAAAAATATGAAAATGCTAACAATCGGTATTTTCCAGGAAACTATTGTATGTCTATCACTTGTATTATGCAAGCCGTAGGTTTGTTCTTATAAAAGTATACATCTGTTTGATACACACACGAATGTACTAAACTCAGAAATGGTTTAAGACGAACTTTTCAGCTACACCCCATGCACGATTGTATTTATGGGGCATTATTCTCTACTCTTGATATTTGCCTATATTCTATGTTTGGCCTGTTTTTTCAAAGAACTTACGAGAGAGTTTGTTACAGCACGACCACGATGAGCAGCAGCAGTAGCAGCAACAAGCAAGTGTCATCACAGCAGCAGCAACTTGTAAACAACCTCAACCAGTTGGGCTACAGCAACTACCTCAACCAGCAGCAGTCTGCAATGGACTCCCTCCTGTCCAGCACACAAAGAAGTGCTTATGGAGGTGTTTCAGTTCAGCCTCCTGCTGCACACAGCAATTCCTCCAGTTCTACTCACCACACACGAAATGTGAGTAATGGGCTTGTCTGGCTTAATTTGATGGTTTGCTGACATAAAGGGTGTTGGCATAAAGGGTGTTGGCATAAAGGGTGTTGGCATAAAGGGTGTTGGCATAAAGGGTGTTGGCATAAAGGGTGTTGGCATAAAGGATGTTGGCATAAAGGGTGTTGGCATAAAGGGTGTTGGCATAAAGGGTGTTGGCATAAAGGGTGCTGGCATAAAGGGTGTTGGCATAAAGGATGCTGGCATAGTGGGTGCTGGCATAGTGGATACTGGCATGGTGAGTGCTGGCATTAAGAATTAACAATAAGGATTCGTTTGCTAATAAGATGAGAACAGTTACTACCAATGTGACTTACGAGAAGGAAGATGAGCGTTAGTGTGACTGGTGGTTCTGAGTTAACATCGTAGGAGTGTGAGTAGTTGTGATTCTTTGCTGTTTACAAGGGTGAATTTATTGCTGTCTACTTTCAGGGATAAATAGAGGATTAGGGTATGACTTGCGTGACTGATCATGGCTGGCGTTGCTGATAGTGACTTGAATAGGTGAACTGACTAATAAGCACATTTAACATCCACACTTCAGGGCACCTTTCACCTTTCAGGGCACTCACAGCAGTAAGAGTGGCAGTAATGGTAGCAGCAACAGCAGCAGTAACAGCAGCAAAGCACCACCACCCCTGATTCCTGTGAACGGTAGCACGGGGGGCCACAAGGGCGTCTCCAGGACTGTCGTCACTGGAGTAGACAAACACAAGCTGGTGGACGTGCCACCCTTCCGACCTGATCATTCCAGACGAGAACTCCCCTATATAGTTCGCAAAGTGAGTCTTCCTACCTTCTTTGTGTTGTGATGTTCCTCTTACTGAAGGTAGGTTGTACGTGGCAACCCAGCATCTACCTTCCTCTTACTAAAGGTAGGTTGCGCTGGGCAACCCAGCATCTACCTTCCTCGTACTGAAGGTAGGTTGTACGTGGCAACCCAGCATCTACCTTCTTCTTACTGAAGGTAGGTTGTGCTGGGCAACCCAGCATCTACCTTCCTCTTACTGAAGGTAGGTTGTGCTGGGCAACCCAGCATCTACCTTCCTCTTACTGAAGGTAGGTTGTGCTGGGCAACCCAGCATCTACCTTCCTCTTACTGAAGGTAAGTTGTGCTGGGCATATGAACAACAGCTGTCCACTCCTGCATCTGGGAACGGGGTTCAGTGCGACAAACCCTGTTAGTTGATAGCGGGTTTTGAGAAAGAAATTAGAGAGTTTTGACGTTAACATCCAAAATATTTATTTTTAAATGAAATTAAATTCAGCTGGAGTGATACTAATACTCAGTACAATGGTTCAACTTGACTTATTTTATTAATTTAACATAGCATATTATTATATTAATTCAACATATCACATTAAACGGGTTTGAAATGAAAGACTGAGCCCTGCTCATATATCACAGATGGTAGTGGGCACGCGACAGGTGTTCTGCATCAACCACACTGCCTACAACTTTGGTACCACAAGCATGGTAGCTCTACAAGACCTCATCAACGAATTCTTCCCTTCTGCCACCCTCGCCAGCTGCATAGAAGTCTTTACAAACGTCCTCTCTATTGTTGTTTATAAAGCTAACTGGTGAGTAGAGCTTGATCTTATTGCTATTAGATCTGATTTGTGTATGGAAGTCAGCCAGATTCAAATAAGAAGGTACAAAGTGGGTACAAGCTTATTGTGTTCTGAGAGTGTGATGGTATTCTTTAACATGTGTCATAGGAATCGATCTATCCATATCTTTTAACAGTTTGGATGAATAATAGTATTAAAATTATGCTGATAGGGTTCAATTCGATATTCTTCTAGGTAGGAATGGACATACGTATCGATATCACTGTCGGTTATTGTTTGATATTTCGTTGTAGATCAATATTAACCATTTTTGGTATTGGAATCTGTGAAAGAGTGAGGTTGTTAGTAGCTATGATACATTAAAGCTAACAGTGTTTATTTATTGCTCGTAAATCTCTGTGAATGTAAGAAAGTTCGTTACAAAACTGTTCATATCATTTCTTAGTGTCTTAGGGCTATCACCCTCACGTGTTATATGTTGGATGGCGCATATCTGTACATGTATTATTTTGAATTGAAATCATTGTGTGTGAGTCGCTCATGCTGATATCCCAATTTCTTCCTCTCTTAGTTGGAATCGTTTTCCCGGCGTATATTAATTTCTACAATATTCTTTGTTTTGGTGTACAGGCACCAGGTGTACGCGCTAATGGAGGCTTGGGGCACTGACTCAACACCTGATGTTGTGCCACTGATATTCTCAGAAGACTTGGTCCGTTCCCTCACACAAATGAAGTACATTTTCCAGCGCAACCCAGCAGGATTGCCACCGGCAACACAAAACAGTGCCAAACGGATACGAACAACTTGATTGAACTGAGCACTAGATGATGTTTTCATGTAGCGTTTTTCTTCACGAATGGCTGACAATTTCATTCCCTGTCTAGCATTGCTTTGGGAGTCCATGCCATTTTCTTCATTTGTGTCTTCAGACGCATTATTTTTCTCGTAAATGACGGTCGATCTTTCGTTTGAGTATATTGGCTTCTTTTGAAGTTGAGACAGCGAAAGCATCGTCTTTGTAAATGCATACCTCATTCATTGTGACCTGAACTTGAAAATACCATTGAAGAAAATCACATTAGAGCAGAGTACGTCTAGCGAGAGAGCAAGATGGAGGATGCCAATGCCAAGTAAGAGGTTCGTTTCTACCCTAAAGAAAGGCTATTGTGCTTTACAGCCTGGTTTTAACTACATCTCAAAAGGCTCACCTCTAAATTTGCCTGCAAGGTTTCTTTTGTTTTTAACATTTTTGGGTGACTTTACTCAGTTAATGTCAATAGCTGTTGGTAATTTAGCAATTTGACTCGCATTTGACAACTGTTTTTATCAAAGGTTTGGGACAAGGAAAGCATAAGATCATACTGTTGAGCTTTGAAAACTCACGAGATTAACTCGGGAATGACGAAAAACTATTATAGCCTTTCTTTTATAAATTAGGAGGTGGGCCTATAAACTTACAACGGAATTTCAACAAATTTCAGAGCAGGAAATCACTCCTACTTAGTGTCAACACTGCACCTAATGACGTTCACGGAAGCTGATTAATGGAGCTCAGGAAATTCAGGATCGATCGCATAAACTGGGACCTGAGAAGTTTTGTACCAAACCTTTGTTTAATCCTGAAACTATTCTAGCCAAATATTTCACTTTCGGTTGAATTACTGGCGCTTGCTGGGACTTTTTATGTCAGGAACCCTTCACGAAGGAAACCGTTGAAGGGTCTGGACAGTGCTAAGTATGACAGAAATATCCCCTGTTAAGCTGGGAGTCGTGAAATACAGATCAACCATTCACACACGACCCTAATGCTGACTTGTCTTCTGCTTTGCCTTGTTCTGGGTGAAAGAGCCCCGACTATTGAGCGTGCGTTATATTTTACGATGTTACTACGTGATCGTTCATTGCTCTTGCACAAATGGTGCTCAAAACTGAAGTGCGGGACAGAGACGCATACAAACGTTGGAGTTTCACTAGTCTCGCACATTTCTATTTCCTCCGGTGCCTGACGCACAGTCTGAAGGAACATGTCTGAAGAAGAATTAAGAGCTGTAGATGGCGTATTGAAATCCCCTACAATGGAAACAGCCCGGGAATACACGAAGCAAAAAAGAGTGTGGGACATGCGGCTGCCACTACTACTAAAGCTAAAAAAAATAAGATGGGTCTGATGGTGAAGTTCGGCCGTGACACAGGACGCAGCAGCTTCAGGATGCAAAAAGTAGGATAGTCAAGTGCGGACGCCACTTTGGACACAAGATCCTTGCTAAACGAAAAAAAGAAAGAAAAGAAGAAACAAAAAGAAACGGCATAGGACTTGGGTAAACAACCGAATAATTATCGAAGTAATTATCCGACCCAAGAATGGGCCAGAAGGTTCGTTCCTATAGCCTCATTCTATTCTAAATGAGGTTGATTGTGAAATGTGCCACGTTTGACCGTTGCAATGCAGAGAAAAGGGAAAAGTAAACGAAAATAGTCTTCGGTTAAGGGCGGTCTAAAGTTACGTGGCCGGGCCCGTCAAGACGCAGAAATGAAAAGCCCAGAAGTTCTCGTAGAGCTGCAGTGTCGTGCAGCTGGCAATACAGAAGACAGTCTCGATGTAGTAATTATTTACTGAAGAGTAACTTTTTTTGCCTGAGGGAAGCGCTTTTGATGACGTGACGAGGATTTAGGTTTTGGTGTCACATGTTTTGAAATATTTGAAGTTAATTCTATTTAGCCTTGGGCATTGCACACATTGGTCAAAAAAAGAAGACGATGTAGGTGGATTTGGGAATGTGTGTGCTCCGTGTGTTAAATGCCGCTTGTATTGGTACGAAGAGAAATTTTCGGTTCAAAGTGCTCAGAAGTGAAGGTACAGATACACATTTCTGAGCGGATACATGCGTTACCTTATCAGAACGTCTCTATTTGTTGCCTTTTTAAACTCTGGGACTAAATTAAAGGTTATTGAAACATTAAGCTACATGCTTCTCTGTGTATGGGCTGCATTCAGTGATGACAGTGAAGACCTTCACTGCTGTCACGAGGTAATGTTTAAGGATAACACTGGCCTGGTGATAAACTTCAGCCCGTGGTATACAGCATGTTAGTTGTTGAAGTTATCTCGTACTGGATCATACTTTTCTTGTCATTTAGAGTCCTCTATTCTTTTTATTTGTAGCCTAGTCAATCACGCTTACTGATGATGCTGCTTAAATTTCCTTATCACAAAACCCTTTTTTATTGTGCCGATGAAATTGCAAGGGTTAATGAATGCTTGGCGTTGATATTACTTGTACGCGTAAAACTTACTAATTTGTATGTAACTCCACGAGGAGAAAAGAACTCTGATGAATTTAAGTGAGAATATTTTCCATGTATTTTACCATTTTGGGATGTCGTCTCTTATTTGGTGGCCGCATTTGTAGTATTCTGTTGTTGATTTGAAATTTAAATTATTATTGTTTTTCTTGTTTACTGTGCTGGTGTTTCGTGCAAGTGATATATGCTTCATTATCTGTAGAGTGCTTTATTTGTTCTTGGATTGCGGTACATTGGCTATTTTTTTATGCCCGCTATGGTGTACTGGGCTGAATGCTCACATGCCCCGTGGCATGTCAATTGTCAATTGAATCACCATTGAAATCGACCTCTAGTTTTAAATGTTCAAATTTATAGTATATAAATGAAAATCAGTGAAATGTTTCAAAAAATGATCACTGGAATTCCTTAAAGCAGTGCTTCGGTTTCCAAAAAACGAACGAGTAACGTACGTTGAAATCACAAAATGTATTTTCACATCTGCACTGGTCACGGAAGAGAGAAGAGAGGGGAAAAGGAAAGGAAAGGAAAGGAAGGGAAAGGGATTGGTAAGCGTGTACTGCATTATTTTTTAACATTAATTAGCTGAGTGCGTTGAACTACACTGCGGCAATGATCTCGCACAGTTTAAAGGTGAATTTCATGTTGACATATTCGTGTCAAACATGTGTGACTACCACTACCTCCAAAACCGTTCCCTTTACGATTATTCCTTTTACAACTTTCTTTTACAACTGTATTTAATATTTGTTCTTCCTTTAATTTTCCTTTTTATTGTACTACAGGCAAAACAACTTTCTTTTAACTTCGTAGGTAAAACCAACGTGCTGTTGAAATTTGAGAAAAAACGAGTCATTTTGTGCTCTGATTCATCGTTTATTGTCAGTAAATAATATTCAAGTTAATGATGAACGCAGTCTTGTTTTGAGTGTTTTCCTATGCATGCTAATTATTTGAAATCATTGTAGGCTCAATTGTGTGCTGAGTTACGCACATCTTCGAACTTATTTGTTTTCCATTACTCTTTATTATTAAAAGTTCTTATGACAATTAATCGGTACTAACGCTGTATGTGCTCCTGAAAACAGACTATTCATGTTAAACTATTTCTTCTATACGAACTATTTATTCGTTCTATTCATTTTATTTATTTCATTGTTTGAGTATTCATTGCGAGTGCTGGTAGTTTTTAATGGTCTTTGCTTCTGATTTGTGTGCAAGTGTTCGAGTATGGAAGCAAATTAAACCGATAATTCAAACTGAAAAACCAAATTCCCAATTGAGTTTTTTGCATTTTGCATACATTTTACTTGACTTTCTGGAAGAACTAAAACATTTTTATGGTCACGAATTGGACTTGTTCTCTGAGCTAAATTACGTGTACTAAAAGGAGTTTTCATTCTTAATTTGAGGATTACCAAAGAAGAAAATGTTTCGTTATGAAGCGGTACACAGTTTTGATGCGAGTCTTTGAAGAAGAAGAAAAGGTGGATGTGAATCTGACTAGTTAGTTAGAATCTGACACTGAGTCAACTCCTAATATTGCCTGTTTTCCTCGTATAGCAATAACAAATAACGGTTTATTTTTCTGTTGAATGTATGTAAGAATCATAATTGTACTGATAATAATATCACCTCTCTTCATAATGACGACTGGAGGCCTGTTCTACCTCCTCTATGAATTTTAACGCAAGTGAAGACGAGTTATTTGTTCTCTCGGGCCAATTTATAGGCTTGGGGCTGATCAGCCGTAAATGATGTTTCAGAATTTGCCTTAAAGCTGACAAATGCGGGGCAACTTTGATAAATATCAACCTCTGGAAGTCAGACGTGTACTTACAACAAGGCTTTGTATTGCAGCAATCATCGTCTTCAGTGTCTAGTCTGCCTGGCAATGAATTAAAAATGAACTGAATGAAGCCAATGAGTGAGAACGACTCGGTGATTTCAAGACGAAGAGACGCAAGCTAGTATGTCTCTTGTAAAAGTCTAGTTTTGCGTATTTAAATGTTTTCTAAGAACTCGAGGAACTGTCTATTGCTGAGTAATGAATTGGAACAATTGCTCTAATGAGTCAGGTGATATGTAATTCATCATTGACTAATAGACCAAGTCTTGACTTACTAAAAGTAATAAAATTCTTGTATTTCCCCCTTCTTGAACGAAACAAACTTCTTTGTGCCGCTTTAAGGTTTGAAGCTATTATAGTTAAATTTTTGTAAGTTAATTATTCTCTTGCGTGAACCTCATTCAGTTAACCTTCAACTCTGTGAAAGTTAGCAGTTTTTGTGTTCCCATTCATTTCCATTCGCTGATTTTCTTTCTCATGTGCTCTTATTTCTCTGGATTTCCACTTTTTCCTCTGGTTGGGTCGCAGAGGAAGATTTTTTATACATGATGCTTGTTCGCGCGTTTCATCAGCTGAAAACCTCTCACAAGAATCACAAAAGGTGCAATGGATACGGCCTTAATTTATGGATGTTCACATACTGATGATACGGCCTTAATTTATGGATGTTCACATACTGATGATACGGCCTTAATTTATGGATGTTCACATTCTAATGTCAAGTGTTTAGGTAATGTAAGTCGAGGTGTTTTCTTTTATCGATGCCTAGTTTCAGTGTACTTTTCAAGATTCTTACCTAAAATTACCTTGGCTTGTTAAGACAAATTAATTCCTTGTATAGCTCGTCGCAATCCTCCGTGTGTAAGGATTCTTGCATGTCCTCAGGCTTTTATATAGGAATTAGGATAGGGGGAACTACAAGTATGCTAGGGCGTGCTTGAGTTCCAATTTCAATATGGCAAGTTTTAGTATTTTAAATATGCAAGTAAGTCATGAGGATTTTTATTGATGGCTGACACCAAAATACGAGAATGCAAACCCAATTTCAGGACCCGCTCGGATCACGCTAGTTATTCTTGTATTGATAATGAATGAAGGTTGAGAAGCAAGGTCGGAGGTGTGGGTGAGTTGCTCAACTGATGTAGTGTGGTGCTGGACGATTACATGGTAGGGATTGTTGTGGTGCTGAAGGAGTTCTAAGGAACGTGCGCATCCTGCTAACCCATGCTTAGCTTAGCAAGGCTAATTATACAAGTCTTACTTTTTGCAATGTTGGCTGCAAAGGAAGAAGCGAAGAACACTTTTCTCCTAACATTTTGTTTTCTAGGAAACGCTGATGTGTTGCTTACAGGTTAAACGTTTGAACCCAAAAGGTCATTCGTAACTCAAGTTCTAGTGGGTAGAAAACGACAATTTACACCTGTTACCCTCCATTTCATTTATATGTTCTTTCTCCAGCATTATTTCTGTACGAGATGATTATTTTTTTCTTTATTCTGTGTCTTAATAAAACAGTGAAGCGCGTATCTTCGCTTTGTTGAGTTGCAATACATGTTGATGTTGCTGCTCCTCTCTAAAATGACAATTAACCTGTTCCTTTCTGAAACTGTCCACTTTCTTAAATTTCATTGTCTTCTATAAATTTAGTGTTGAATATTTAATTTTGTTACAGGTTTTCGTGAGAATGCCACATTCCACTTAAAAATGGAAAGTCAAAAAGTATGATTTTAAGAACAGCATCAGTTTTTACCTATTTAACAAAGCGTTGCTTAATTTTATTCTTCGCTTTTTCTTTTGAAGCTTAGGTAGGTATCAGTAATAGAATTCTGCATATCCTGTACATTTTTATAGCCGCAAATTTTTTAATTTACGATGGCGAGTTTCCTTTACGATGGCTTCTCGTTCTTGGCACTTTTTATATGCCGGGTAAAGCCATCCTTGAGAACCTGAAACTTACACACTAGAGAGGTAGCGGCAACTGCGGTGTGTGTGTATCTGGTTGCAAGACCTGAAGAATGCAGGCCAAAACTCTGGTCTACTCACGAACCTGTGGTTCAGTTAGAAAAGGCTTCGTACCTGTCAATCATTATTCTATGCTTACTGGATTTAGATGGTGTTTGTTATCATGGAAATGTTAATGTAATCTCCCTCAGGTGTAGCAAAGTATAGCGTCGCTGTCTGTAGCTGTAATGTTGTGTTGCCGCTTATCGTGCCCATTAGTTGTGATAATTACCGGGTGAAGTTGAAGAGAGTAGAGGCTTTGATCATTAGAGCAGAATGTCGTACTGGCGAGTCGATCTCTACGGAAATAATTGGTGGAGGATCGTAGTTAGTCATTGCGAGTTGTATTTAGTTTCTAATTTGTAAAATTTAAGTAGTTGCTGTTCGCAATAATGCTGACGAGCCTCGTATTCCTTATGTACGCCTCTTGCTTTATGCTGCATACGATTTGGAGGCACCACTGACGAGCATCGAACACTTCTAACACGTTTTCTAGAACACTGACGTACATTCAGTAGCACTGAAGAGCATCGAGCGCGACTGAAGAGCAGGCAACACCGTGTAGTATTTGATACTCGCGCTGTAACTTTTCACTGGTCAGTGCTGCTTGACACTCACCAGTGTTTCATGAAGCTCGTCAATGCCTCACGTTGCTCCTCCGTTTTGCTCGATACTCGTATCTCGTGATCGATAATTTTCAGCGGCTGCTGGTGCTCATCAGTGGCCCCTGAAGTTCGTCAGTTGTGCCCCTGGGTGTGCTAGCACCACAATTAACGGGTCAGCTAGTGGAAAGCTGCTGCTGCTGCTGAGAAGCGCGTTTGTTTATCTCTATACCAAATATGTAGTTTTATTTTCTTTGCTGAGATGTAGCTATTTATTTTTCATGTAGTTAGTGTTGAAATGTATAAAATTTGTAAGTAGAAAAACGATGGATTTAACAGGGAAAAATATTCGTTTTCTGTTGTTATTTTTGTAAATAAAAGTACAAAATGACCTACATTTTTTCGTGTCCAATCATGCATTATTGAATTTTATCCTTTAAGTTGAAGCCTCACTCTTGATTGTTAGAATATTGTGCTACTCAGAGCTAAAATATATGTCGAATTGTTTAAAATAATTGATAATTAACAAGCGAATAACAAAGCACGAAAGAATGCCGGATTGGTTAAATAAGGGAACGCATGCACGAATTAACCCTGTGCTATTCAGTGCCTAATTAGACAGCCAAGCAGGAAATGACAATAACAAATGAGTGGTGAAGGTCAATCGTATTCCGTATGTGAGTTCAGTTGTGTACTGGACGCATGTACGCACTTCGTGTGTCACGGCCTGAAGAGCAAGGATTTCTATTCAGAAGTGACTAGAATGGAGAACTGTGTGATAGCATGAAATTTATGAAATTCCATTAACAAATATTTAAATTTGTCCTTTGGTTCTTATTTCAGATGTGCTGGAACGTGATTGAAGTGCGAACGCCGGGCAGTCATTGTTGTGACACTAAGGGTGCCGATTTCCTAATCGGAACCCTCCAAGGTCCAAGAGGTCCTGAAGTATCTGGTCTACGGTGAGGTGCGCCAAAAAATATCTACAAAATGGGTCTTGAAGAAGCTGTTAAGTGGCTGGACTCGTGCTAGGTTTATTGGAAAGAACAATGCCTTCACATCAGCACGTGTGGAGGGAAATCTGATTCCTTTATGGGGGTATTGAAATGGATAACAGAATAGTGCTGAAGGTGATACTGGACGTTTTTTCTTCTACTTATTTTGTTGCTCTGAAATCACTCCTGGACACTACAGTTGAAGTCTTCCACGGATTTATAAGGGCCAACACATTTCGCTCTGACAGCGAATACCTTCCCCACAGAGAGTGAGTTTCATTTCAAGACTACGCACTACTACTTCATCAATGAAACATGTAATAATCATGGCTGCGAATTTCATGCCTGAACAAACAACATTAAAAAATATGTGACCAAAATCTAATAAACAGGGCGTCGGAAATAGCTTGCAGCTTGGAAGGCTATTATCTTTAACAACCCCAAACCCAGTCTTATGCTCTCAGCTGAATTGCAGTACCATCTTTTTGCTGGTTAAGCTCATTTTAATTATAACCAAATCGTGTGGGGACTTTTTGTCATAACTCTTTCTAGCGATGGACAGAACTTTAGCGTATCAGAAGAGAAGTTTCAACGCTAGAGAAGACATGACCAAATTTTTATGCTTAAACTCGCTGGTTTACGTATGCAATTCTTTTGTGATATAAATAGGTTAAAACTGAAAGATGCAAGCATAATCTAATTCAAAACAATTTTTATTTCGAATATATCATTTAGTACATTGTTACATCGGGGTTTTTATTTCTTAATAATATCTTGAAACTAGTGATATTGTTCACAGTGACTTCAACTCAAGGTAGGAGCATCTAACGACGCTAGATGCCCTTGATGACGACTCATGAATAGGTCCCCTGCGTCGCAAGCAGAAGAAATCGAATGTCGTGCGAAGATTCGAACGTGGAACTCTCGTATTGCAAGCATGAGCTGCTCGCCAGTCGACCACGGTCACGGAAAAATGTTTTTTACCTAGTAGGGGTATCTCAATGGTCTAAGTCGCTATTTTTCATATGGAACTCATATAATAGCTACATGACTTCAGATTAGGAACCATTTAGTTAGCTCAATGATCGTATATATAATTTTTGAAGCTTGAAGTGCAGTGTTCTTCCTTAAATAAAGTTTTCTTGACACGACACAGCAACAGGCGAGAAGTTGTCCTATGCCATCAGACCTCAAATAAGACTATTCCCACAAAATTAGTACTATTTATGATTTTTGCCTTTACTTGTGAATATTCTCAAGAACGATAGTTTGATAGCAGTGTTTGATGTATATATATACTATCATAGTTTGATATATACTATACTACTATGATTTACGTAACACTGGTGTCTCGGCTTTTACAGGAAAACGGACTGTTGACGTGAATCCTAGCTATATATCCTATGCTGAGTGCGTCGTACAAGAGTAGTTTTTAACGTGATGTAATTCGCTCAAAACAATGACTATCTTGTGCAGCAGTGCCATCGGGTAAGACGTATAAACATAAAGTAGTTTTATTTCTCCAGTAGGGATTAGATTGTGAAACTTTTCCCATTTAAGCAATTCAAGATTTCCTCTTTGTTTTCTTTTGAATTGAAGTCGTTGCGTAATTTCACGGATAATATTATAACAAAGCTTTTCAGAGCTTTTTATTTTATAACCTTGGTTTTATAGTTAAAAGGTTTGGTCATTTATTTGATCGTTAATTATTTTAAGTGCAGTATGCACTTAAAATTCAAATTAAAGTGCATGGGAAAACGTATGATCTCTAAAAATTAATCAAGGGCAGTCTTTCAATCAAGGTTAGTATATATTTTCTTCACAAATTAGGTAAATTAATTGACATCTATAAAATTTTAGAAGGTCATAAGGCTAAGAACTATTAGAATTACATGTTCTTATAAATAACAATGCAATTTGTGGTGGTAACATGTTCTGTTCTAATAAATGCTATAATTTTTTCTGTGGAGTGCTTTATTTCTCTAAAAAATTGAATAGAATAGTTTTGAAATTGTGTGACTTACTATTGAGAGGGAAAAATTATACATGAAACTCTAGAGGATAGGGTGGCCTTTTAATATTTAGAATAGCAAGTTTGGGGCTCATTAATATCTTTCTGCTGATCCTGAAAAGTAATATCTAGAGTAGCAAATTTAGTATCTAGAGTAGCAAGTTTAATATCTAGAGTAGCAAGTTTGGGCTCATTAATGTCTTTCTGGTGATCTTGACAATTAATTTGTATAAATTTCTACCTTTTCATAGCAAGATTGTTAGATTTTTTATATATACTTCTTGTTTTATAGACAATTTTGATTAAAAGCTAGCATTGAACAGCTAATGTTAGGCCTTGATCATGAATCTGTCGTGCTCTGCTGACTGGAAGTTATGAAGTTTTATTTTTAATTTCAACCTAAAGCAACTAGTCACATGAAGATATTAGACATAAAGTGCATTATATACTCACTTTACATATAGTACTATTAGCTGGTTGTCAAGTTTCATAACTTATACTTAATAATTTTTTATTACTTTTATGTATAATTAGGAAATATATGATTAATTTGCTTATAATTGTGTTTATGCTCAAATTTTTGCTTATAGTATTTGTAAGATACTAATGTATCTAAATGTTATTTTTTGTTTATTTTCTTTATTATAATAATAAAGAAAAAGGGTGCTACATTAGCTGCTTTAATATATGTTCCATTAATACTACACTGCGTGTAACATCGTCTGCAGACTCAAGTGAGTCATCAGGGACAATTTTTGACTTCCAAAAATATTATATTACATTTTATTCTATTTTTTTCAGCTGAATGAGAGTTTTTAAGAAACTCAGTTCAAAAAGTAATTTATAAGGAAGTTTTTTATCTAGTAAAAAATTAGCAAAATCTAATTCAACTTACCTTCAATTTTGAGCAATTCTCTGTTAACTGGCATCTAACTCACTTTGTACAGCATGATTGGTGTGTTGACATGATGATATAGTTTTGAATAGTTGTTTGCTAAGTTTTCTCCTGAATAGTTTTCAAAATTTGAAGAAAATATTCAAAAATGTATTACTGTGTAATTAACCAATGCTTACATCTACTTTAAAGAAATTAACTATTGTAATCTGGATTGTATTTTTTTGTGCAGAAAGATTCCTACATCATGCTACTTTCATCAGCTGAAGTCCATTCAGCACATGTTTGGTCAGCCAATCCGATGGCTCACCCACACCCAGGTGGCCACTGCCATCAGACCTATCTACTCTAAGGTATGAATGCCAAATAAACTTATCAAAAGCTGACTATTATATATGCATGAATATAAACTTTAATGTCTGTGCCTTAGAGAATGAAAAAACGAATGGAGAGAAAAAAAATGGGGAAAAAGGACCAATCATATGTGAGAAACCAAATTACATTAACTATTTTTATCTGCCTAATCCCTTACCTCCAGAGAACACTTCAGTTGTTTCAGCTGCATTGTGTCCCATTGTTATTATTTTTGTTCAATGTACAGGTGCACCCTGACCTGTTTGGCCAGTATCCTAGGGCTCAGCACGTCAACGAAGCGTCGCTGAAGCAACTGCGCAGTCACCTCGATACCCTGCTGGATAAAAGGCAGCCCCGCAGCACCACACTCCAGTTCTATGTCAGGGACGATGTATCAGGTGGGCATCACACTTTAGTTCTATGTCAGGGACGATGTATCGGGTGGGCATCACACTCCAGTTCTATGTCAGGGACGATGTATCAGGTGGGCATCACACTCCAGTTCTATGTCAGGGACGATGTATCAGGTGGGCATCACACTCCAGTTCTATGTCAGGGACGATGTATCGGGTGGGCATCACACTCCAGTTCTATGTCAGGGACGATGTATCGGGTGGGCATCTCACTCTGATTCATTGCCTACTGTAAGATTCTGTTGTTCGCTAACATAGGCCGCCTAAAATAAATATTTCAAGATGGTACTGCATTGCGACTTATTCTGACAATGCACAGTCGTTGGGGGGTTTCAAAACTGACATAAATGTTTCCAGGGAGCACTGAGGCAAGGCACTGGGAGCTTTACTTTGTATTTTCTTGTGTAGCGGAAATGAACTATGCTGTAAAGCCTTGTTTTGGTTTTCCCATACTCTGGTGACTAGTGATTGGTATTTTGTGCAGGCGAGCTGGACGTTGTTACCATTGCCCTCAATCACTCAGGACTGAGGTTTGTATTATTTTTTAGATGTTCAACAGTGGTAATCTCGGTACTATTGTTAGCTCAGTGTTTCTTTAGTCTACCTGTATGTTTACTAGAGCGTTCAGTCTTATTGAAAACATGCACTACTTTGTGGAAATGGCTCCATGTGAGTGTACTCAACTACGCAGCACATACCTAGAATTCACTTACGTTTGCTTAGCTTAGGATTTTTTCGAATTATTTTTTTTTGCCATTTTAAAGGTAAATTCAAATAAAATTGTAGCTACAGGGCCCTTGATGCACATGCACATGTACATGGCATGCAAGTGTGGCCTTAAAATATAAATGCTTTGAAGTATGATACCTTTGCATCGTGATAGTGAACGAGGATTCTACTGACATGAGTCTTAATGTTCTTACGATCCGTTCAGAGCTATTATGTTAGGTGCCACTGTTTTGAGTTACAATTCTAAAAATATCTTTTGTATAACATTGAGTTCTACTACAATCATTAGAATCCCAAATGAACTCACAGAAGTTCAGATGACAATCAAGTATACAGTGCGTATACATAAGGCTTTCAATTTAAAGAATTCAGAGATCTGGGCAGCTGAAGCATTTTTCTCTAACTGCTTTACTGTGGAAGCATAAAGGAACGAGAGTCTAAAGACTCAATCATGCTTCTAATCATTTCATATTCATCGTATGAAAGCACCGTGATACTTCCAATTGTTTAATTTTTATCATTCAATTTCGCAATGTAGCTTGTATATATTTAATCATCACCATTTGAAGTCCATGATGTATCTGGAAGTGTACGCCGGCAGATCAACTCTGCAGTCAGTGTTGAGTTCCTTGAAGCTGCCTCTAGCACCTCTGTCCAAGATGGTGGAGGCTGCTTCTAGAGGGGCAGAGAGGGGCCCCGACCGCACTATCATCTACAGGGGCAGGCCTCATGCGTGGGACCACTTTGAACCTCGTCAGCGCCTTAGTCTGTAGTGAGTCCTTGACGTTGTAGTTGTATACACAAAGCAAATGTTTCATTCTTGCGCCATTTCAATAACTTCGCGTTTTCTTGTTGCAGTCTATGAATTATTTTTAGACCTGGAAACCTCCATGCCAAAGTAAATTACTCACAACTCTTTCGATTCTTTATTTTTACTTGTGTTTTATCATTTTAATCTGTGATATGCCTCAACGCATAGATTACCAATGAAGGAACTCCACTAAGTTGTGGAATTCTTTGAACCAAAAATATGATAACGTGAAATTCTCTGTAATCGCAGCGATTCACACTCAATCTCCATGTACTCATCATACTCATTGTACTTGTTCTAATTTTACTTCTAAGAGTCGAAAATGTGATTCTAAGTTCTGATTCTACCAGTACTCTCCAGCAACGACACCACAGACTCTTACTCTACAAATCACTTTTGTACTCATCTTTTCATTTGCAATAAAAGTGTAAAAGTATAAGAAGTGTTAGAAGTGTAAGGTATGATGCATGTGGTGCAGTGACTGGCTGGTGCAGAACATGTGGCGGGCTGAGAAGCAGATGTTGTCTGCTGCTCCTGTCAGGAAGGACATTGCCAGGCTCAAGGAGCGACTTATTGCCGTAAGTTATAGAATAGAATAGAATAGAATAGAATGGAATGAGGCTATAGGAACGAACCCTCTGGCCCATTCTTGGGTCCGATAATTACTTCGATAATTATTTGGTTGTTTACCCAAGTCCCATGCTGTATTTCTAGCCGCGTCAACCATGTCGGCAGCGGGATTCGAACCCGGGTCTTTCCGCTCGCAAGCAGATTCGCTCACCAGTCGACCAAGCTGGTGTTATTGCTATTACTCTTATTATTTCTGTTCTTATAACTTATTATTACAATTGTTCATAATGTTATTGTCATATTTATTATTCAAAAATGTATAGTAGGTACTCATGAGAGGAGGAAACATCAAATAATATCGCAAACATAGCACCCCAAACTTCATACTTCGAAATCTAAACAGGAAATTTTCTGTAACTTTTGACCAAAAAGAGACTAGCGGCCTGCGACTGAGAAACACTGCTCTCTTGAGTTGCCTGTTCACTTCTGTGTTATCGTGTGGCTGGCTACTTTTCCTTACACGTCATCCATCCTCTGCCTGATGTTGCTCACGTGCACAGCTACTTCTTCGTTCAGTAGTTTGCGTCAAAGTTCTTCTATTATTTTCAGAATGTTGTCTCTTTCTGCATAACAATTGTTCTTTACTCAACTATTCACTTAGGGAGGCTTTTGTTATGATGATTTCGTGCACTTGTTTACTTTCAAATATTTTTTTATGTTGTGCACTAATGACACATACTAATACTAGTGATGTCTCAATACATTGCTCCAAGATACTGTTTCTCAGTTTGTACCTTAACACGTTGACTCTGAAGTGGTACGTATGTGTACCACTGAGGTTAGGTTCTGTAATTTTTTCAGATCCTTCTAGTGACTATGCGTACAAAGTGAAGTTTTACACCAATCAGGCAATCGGAGTCAACGTGTTAACTTGCGTCAATTTCGTCTACGAGTATTATGAGTATAAAGATTATCATTTATTGTTTGTTTACATCGATTCTAAACATGCTACTTTGATCAGTGCAGCATATCATGACCACACAACTCAGTGATCAGTGCAGCATATCATGACCACATAACTCACTGATCAGTGCAGCATATCATGACCACATAACTCACTGATCAGTGCAGCATATCATGACCACATAACTCAGTGATCAGTGCAGCATATCATGACCACATAACTCAGTGATCAGTGCAGCATATCATGACCACATAACTCAGTGATCAGTGCAGCGTATCATGACCACATAACTCAGTGATCAGTGCAGCATATCATGACCACATAACTCACTGATCAGTACACATGGCTGTGCAGGAGCTGGATCTGGCGAGGGTGTCGTCGGACAGAGCGACTTCGACGACGCGATTGCGGGGCTGCCTAACTGGCGTGTTGGAGCTCTACCGTGACTATCCTGATCTCAGGGTCATGCTTGCTGGTAAATCAGGGTCATGTTTGCTGGTAATTCAGGGTCATGCTTGCTGGTAAATCAGGGTCATGCTTGCTGGTAACTCAGGGTCATGCTTGCTGGTAATTCAGGGTCATGCTTGCTGGTAAATCAGGGTCATGCTTGCTGGTAATTCAGGGTCATGCTTGCTGGTAACTTTTGTTGCTTGCCTGGTCATATACATGATGGCATACGTTATATACCAAGTCGAGGTCTCTACGTTTAACCTCTACACTCCTTTCGTACTACATCTACGTCTTGCTTGGCCGCCTGCTTGGATATGTTGAATAATATCGCGTGAAAGATTCTTACTATTTCATTC
The DNA here is from genome assembly GCA_006783055.1 of Trinorchestia longiramus. Classification (NCBI taxonomy): domain Eukaryota; kingdom Metazoa; phylum Arthropoda; class Malacostraca; order Amphipoda; family Talitridae; genus Trinorchestia; species Trinorchestia longiramus. Next base: position 46,473 of record VCRD01003771.1, read on the forward strand.
TCTATGTAACTTTCCCACTTATAGTCTCATTTCATTCATTTCTAAGTTGGACATGCTAACTCAGGCCACGCTGTTCAGTGTGCACATCTTAGTACAACGCACACAAGCTGTACGTGCAGTTGATTTGTACCTGTACCTGCTTGTGTGCCTGTACCTACACGTAACTTGACATACATCATACTCGTACTATGCGATGCTATCACCTTATTCCTAAAACCACCATGGCCTCTTCCTGTCTGATTATCAGTTGCCGAAATACACGTCCTGCATGCTGCGACTTTAACTCTTTTTAACTAGACGCTTCTGCATGTTCATTTTTCGTTGGAATTAGCTTTGATACTCTGCCATCTTCTCAATTAATTATGGCAATCATGCAGCACATGTACACACACCAGCACCTTAACGCAACTGCTGTCTGATGTACCATAGTGGCATAGCGTAGTACCCGATATCCAAGTGATTTATTTTCTCCTTTCTGCCATTTTCCCCAACTTACAAGTCTGTTACTGCGTTGAAATCCAGAAGCTCACTCTTAGTCTCACGAGATATAAAATATTTAAATTGTATATCGTATTCAGTACTTCACGACGCTTACTTATCTTGCTAATGATGCTCACTATTTTTATCTGTCCACAGGTCGCTCGCTGCATTTCGGTAACGTGACGGGCGTCAGTCTGGCTGGGTCTGTTGTACTGGGCACCTCAGAAGTCAAAAGCCAGTGGTTGAGTGTGAGTCTCGTGGTTGAGTGTGAGTCTCGTGGTTGAGTGGGAGTCTCGTGGTTGAGTGTGAGTCTCGTGGTTGAGTGTGAGTCTCGTGGTTGAGTGTGAGTCTCGTGGTTGAGTGTGTGCCTCGTGGTTGAGTGTGTGCCTCGTGGTTGAGTGAGTCTCGTGGTTGAGTGTGAGTCTCGTGGTTGAGTGTGAGTCTCGTGGTTGAGTGCGAGTCTCTGATTCTGTAAATTAACTTGCAAGTTCCAGAATACACCTAAAATAGCCCAACAGTTTAGGGCACTCCATGTCGTGCAGAGAGAATCTCGTCGATGGTCAAATTGGTCTTCATCCATGGAACTTCGCGTTTACGTTTTTCATTCTATTTAATCACACCAAGACTCGATGATAGTCTTGAAGTATATGCTCTTGATGAATTCAATGTCGATGTATTGTAGATGTTTGAAAAGTTTCAACTTTTTCTTCCTGCTTCAGAACAATTTAGACATTTGAGCGGTAATTTTACACTGAAACTTCTACTTCATGATACAGAACGGCTGCATGAATATATTCATTTATTATTGAAAACATCCATTGCTGAGTGCAGTTCATCCATTGTTGAGTACAGTTCATCCATTGCTGAGTACAGTTCATCCATTGCTGAGTACAGTTCATCCATTGCCGAGTACAGTTCATCCATTGCCGAGTACAGTTCTTTCATTGCTCAGTACAGTTCATCCATTGCTGAGTACAGTTCATCCATTGCTGAGTACAGTTCATCCATTGCCGAGTACAGTTCATCCATTGCTGAGTGCAGTTCATCCATTGTTGAGTACAGTTCATCCATTGCTGAGTACAGTTCATCCATTGCCGAGTACAGTTCATCCATTGCTGAGTACAGTTCATCCATTGCTGAGTACAGTTCATCCATTGCCGAGTACAGTTCATCCATTGCTGAGTACAGTTCATCCATTGCTGAGTACAGTTCATCCATTGCTGAGTACAGTTCATCCATTGCCGAGTACAGTTCATCCATTGCTGAGTACAGTTCATCCATTGCTGAGTACAGTTCATCCATTGCTGAGTACAGTTCATCCATTGCTGAGTACAGTTCATCCATTGCTGAGTACAGTTCATCCATTGCTGAGTACAGTTCTTCCATTGCTGAGTACAGTTCATCCATTACTGAGTACAGTTCATCCATTGCTGAGTACAGTTCCTCCTCTGCCGAACAGTTCATCCAGCAGTTGCCAGAAGTGGATGCAATGCTCAGTCGCATCCCTGACCTACAGCGTGCTGTATCCATTGGCCTGCGCGGTATCCAGGTTACGCACCGGTCTGTATTATTCTCTCATAGATTCATTTATGTTCTTACTTATTTATTTACTGATTCATTTATGTTCTTACTTATTTATTTACTGACTCATTTATGTTCTTACTTATATATTTACTGCCTTATTTATGTTCTTACTTATTTATTTACTGCTTCATTTATGTTCTTACTTATTTGTTTACTGCTTCATTTATGTTCTTACTTATTTATTTACTGACTCATTTATGTTCTTACTTATTTATTTATTGATTCATTTATGATCTTACCTATTTATTTACTGACTCATTTATGTATTTACCTATCCATTTACTGATTTATGTATTTCACTTAAGATTAATTTGTAGTGTTTTAATTGGGCTAAGGCTGAAATTGATTCTGCAGTGGAGCAAAGATGAAAGTAATTTTTCTGAAGCATTGTTAGAGACGGATGTACATGCGGGGGTGATTTTTGATGGGAGTTTGTGTTTATTAGCGCGGTTATTTGGTGCCATGAATTTTTTACCTCAATCCGAAGATTACACCATAAAATATTTGTTCAAATCACAAACAAAATAATATATTTGGCCGTGAATTACTTACAGTGATTGAACATGATTGAAATAATGTATAATGCATGATTGAAAAAACAACATAAAGATAATGGAACGCCTTTTACGTATTTTGGTTGCTTTTAATTTAAAACATGTAAGTTAACAGTATTGCATAAGGTTACAACGAGCATATGTCCAGGGAGTTCCTTATATGTTCCTTCTATCAGTGACTTTAAGAAGACAATACTGCATTGGAAAAAGTAGCAATTTCAATGCAAATAAGGAACGATAGTGAAAATATTGAACATATACTCAAGTAAGGAAATATTTCCAGTGTAATTATTTTTTTTAACTAGAAAAAATGAGTTGTTGTGTAATAAATGGATGCGCTATTGCGTATGGAAAGTTACGCGTTGTAATAAAATTAACGCATAAAATGGAACACAGCAAGTTTGGAGGCAGCGTTGTGGCCCGCGGCTATGGCCATGACCTCAAGCGACTCGTGACGTCACTGAGTGACCACAGAGGACGCCATGGTCTGCCTTCTCATTGGCCGATGTCACTCAGCCACTTACAGCTCGTCGTTGAGCCGTGAGTTATAGTATTCAACCCTCACCCAAACACGGGGTTATCCTATTAGGTTGTTACAAAAATAATGGCCACTCGAAGGTCTGGAAAGCTTCTGAAATTGGCCATTATTTTTGTAACAACCTAATAATATGGGCCTCCAAGTCTGCTCAAGTTTTCTCTTATGGCCAAAGTTCTACAAATTAATTACATCTCGGAAGTGAAATGACCCTCTGGTAAGATTTCTGGATGCATGCACTCTTCGTACCTGTCTGTGTTAGAGGTTGGGAGGACGGTTGTCCTTGCTTATGATATTTTTACTTTACTTAGTGTGTCCTGGTGGAGTGTTCATTTGTAGGAGAGTTCTTTGAAAGGGGAACGTGCTAATTCATTCGTACACAAACCGTCTTCTCATGTTTCCTGCGGTGCACGAAGAGACATCACCAGCTTGGTCGACTGGTGAGCAAATCTGCTTGCGAGCGGAAAGACCCGGGTTCGAATCCCGCTGCCGACATGGTTGACGTGGTTAGAAATACGGCATGGGACTTGGGTAAAAAACCGAATAATTATCGAAGTAATTATCCGACCCAAGAATGGGCCCGAAGGTTCGTTCCTATAGCCTCATTCTATTCTGTTCTATTCTATTCCAGTGTCAGGAGGAAACTGCCATGACTTGATGGGATCCCACTTTAAACGTTACTGTCACGACTGCCATTCATATTAAAGTAACCTGGAGTAATCACGCAAGTATTAGTAAGCATAATTGTGATATTTTGTTGTAGTTTCATTTACCTGTGCAGTGCAAGTGGTCCAATGATGTTATCTCCTAGTGGTCAACTGCTCGTGCCATCCTCCTGTCCAGCTGCTCAGATGCTCACCTTCATAAGTGACCACCTGCAGCACGCACCTGGCCTCCTGCTTTCCTATTCTGAGTGAGTATTGCCTCCTGCAGCACGCACCTGGCCTCCTGCTTTCCTATTCTCAGTGAGTATTGCCTCCTGCAGCACGCACCTGGCCTCCTGCTTTCCTATTCTCAGTGAGTATTGCCTCCTGCAGCACGCACCTGGCCTCTTGCTTTCCTATTCTGAGTGAGTATTGCCTCCTGCAGCACGTACCTGCTTCTAAGCCAGGAGTAGACTGGATTGCTAAGCAGCTCCAGAAATGTATGCATATATGTCACCAATTTCCAGACATTTTGAAGTCTTTTTAACCAGTTTGCCAGACATCCATAAGTAATTTTTTGTTACTAATTTTCCAGACACTCATGAATATTTTTCATACTTTTTTTAAACGCCCATGAATATTTTTCATAAATTGTTTAAACACCCATGAATATTTTTCATCAATTTTCCAAACATCCAGGCTTATTTTTTCTAGCAATCCTGGTGACTTTAACAAGTGTTCATGAACTTGCAGGCAGAAGCAGAGAGAAAAGACGATGCACACGGTGTGTGTGGAAGTGTTCGCACTGGAGATGCTACAGAAGGATGACTCGGTGGTGCCTGAAGAGATGCTGTGTTGTCTAGAGCGCCTCCTCAATCACTCAGAACGTCTACTGCCCCTGCTGTCAGGGGCGCGGGTGTGGGTGACCAGGTACTATGCAGTCATGCTGGACGGTGAGATCTGCCTTCCTTGGCACTGGGATCTGGATGATGAGCAACTCAGGGACTTCCGTCGTAACGCTGGCTAAACTTCTTCTTATTGTGACCTGATTGTGTGGCCGAGGTAGCTGCGGTCTTGTGCAGTTACTCTACTGTGTTGGAGGTGGTAGACGGTAGTTCTGTTTTATAGGAGCACGTTGTGCGTTGCAGTAGCGCGTTGTGCGTTGCAGTAGCGCGTTGCAGTAGCGCGTTGTGCGTTGCAGTAGCGCGTTCTGCGTTGTAGTAGCGCGTTCTGCGTTGCAGTAGCGCGTTCTGCGTTGTAGTAGCGCGTTTTGCGTTGCAGTAACGCGTTTTGCGTTGCAGTAGCGCGGTCTGCGTTGTAGTAGCGCGTTCTGCGTTGTAGTAGCGCGGTCTGCGTTGTAGTAGCGCGGTCTGCGTTGCAGTAGCGCGTTCTGCGTTGCAGTAGCGCGTTCTGCGTTGTAGTAGCGCGTTCTGCGTTGTAGTAGCGCGTTCTGCGTTGTAGTAGCGCGGTCTGCGTTGCAGTAGCGCGTCCTGCATTTTAGTCGCGTTCGTTCTATGTCATAGTAACCGATTTTGCATTTAAGTTGTCTTCGTTCTGCGTGAAAATAACGCGTTCTGCATTTAACTTGCGTTCGTTGTAGATTAATATTAAGCTCATTAGGCCACAATTACGTTCGTTGTGCATTAGAATTAGACCGAGAAGCATTTATTGAGCAGGTTCCTTAGCCCTATATGGATCAAGTTATTTCTCAACTGAACGAAATAATCCGTTAATCATCACTCTTCTTAACTCGTCTTTTATGTTATTCTACCCATGGTTTGAACACGCCATTTTGAATGTATAACTGAATTGAATCATTTTTGGTGTGCTTTAGGAAGAACAGAGAGACGTGTTGAGTTGGTAGTTATTCTGATGTCTAGTCACTTAAGAAAGTGGTACTGAAGCTCATTTCTCTTCACAAAACACTGCCCGTATTTTACTGATGTAATTCTGCTGATGCTGTACTCTCACACAACACCGATATTCTGTGCAGTTCTTCACAGCGTAAATGACTATCATATTTATTGATCATATCTATGGTAAATATGATATAGGACTCGCATAAAGCTGCCACTATAGTTGGGATTTAATAAATTGTGTAACTATGTCGATGTTACAAGATTCTCCCACACTAAATGGGAAAGGTAAGGAAATATAACTAAACTAAAACAGCATTACACAAACGTTCTATTAGACTGGTATGGGTATCAAAAACTGTTCTCTGGTTGTAAGTGTTTAATGTAAATTTTTAGAAAAGCATGCGCAATGACGTAAAAAGTCGCATTGTCTAGTCAAATGAAACGTACAAGTGAACATTAAGGGCATCAGCAATGCAGTGTGTGAGCTGTGGCAGTCAGTTATTGCAGTCTCTGCTGCTGTGATTGTTGTAGTAGATTGTCGTAATAGATTGTCTACAGGCAATAATGGTTGAACTCCCCTCCTTTTCCACTGCTCCCCTCCGTCTACATTAATTCTTTTTGATCTGCGACTCGCTTGATTATTGCCGGAAAATGAAATGAAGATGAAATTGTTATTTTAGTATGTAATCTGACTTCTGTCTCCTGGTGACAGTCATATTTGACTTAAACTTCCTCGACGCTCTGTTGTTATGAAAGACGAAGATTGTGCATCTGAGAGGGTGTTATAAAATTGGCTCAGTTATTCTATTTCATGTTGTTAATTAAATAGCATTAAACTGCTGCTTTTCTGCTTGAAAAGTGAATAGTACTCTATAATGTACGCAGTATACCATTACTCCGTATAAACTGAACTGAGTGTACCATTACTCAGTACACTGTACATGGAGTGTTATAATAGGCACATGTACATGAGGAGCGAAGTGAGCTCTGCCTTGGTGTGCATTATTTTGTTACTGGTATCCCTAACTCGAAGTCTCAAGGTGCAGGCGTAAGTGTGTGGGCTTCCGCGGTGCATCACTGCTCCCACTCCACCTGCCACGCCCACTGACCTTGACACGAGTGAAGGTGTGTTGTATTGCGTGTGACTGACGTGTTGCTGACGTGTTATCTTATTGTTCATTTTTCTTCACTTCATTGTTGAACTTCCTATGACACTCTGTCTCGCACTCTGTCTCGCACTCTGTCTCGCACTCTGTCTCATACTCTGTCTCACGCTCTGTCTCACGCTCTGTCTCACGCTCTGTCTCACACTCTGTCTCACACTCTGTCTCACACTCTGTCTCACGCT
>VCRD01003772.1:8074-34047 GCA_006783055.1 Trinorchestia longiramus
GCTCTGTACGTGTGATGTCATCCTGCTCTGTACGTGTGATGTCATCCTGCTCTGTGCGTGTGATGTCATCCTGCTCTGTGCGTGTGATGTCATCCTGCTCTGTACGTGTGATGTCATCCTATTCTCTGCTTGTGACATGGCCAGTCCACCTCCATCGTCTTCGTATGATGATGTTATCCATGCTGTCCTTGTTGCAGCAGGTCAGCAGTTTCTGATTAGAGATGGTTTCATGCCAGAAAATCAGTAGGATTGTCAGGCAGCTCTTAGTGTGGAAGGTGGACAGCTTCCTGAGGTTACTTATTATTATTCTCCTTCACTCTGAGGAGTGCAACGGGATGGAAAGTTGACAGCTTTGGCACAACATGATGCAAACACTTCTGTTGCCCGGTATTTTTTTTCGTCAAACAATGTCAGAGTTTTATTTTTTTTTAAATTATTCATTTACAGGAATTTATTTACCGTATGCTTTAAGGGTTAAACTTAGTTGATAAAAGGTGCTACTTTGTTGCATGCGTGATTCTCGAGGCTCTATATGTGCCATTACAGTTAAATATCTCCTACTCAATTATTCAGGTAAAGTAAGCTCACATTTTGCTGAGGAGATTAGTTTAAAAGTTAATTTTGGTTATTGTGTTGCTCGACTGAACTACATTACTGGCAAACTCAGTTAATGATACGTTATCAGCGTGACTGTACATAGTATCAACACGACTCTTTTGTCAGCAAAACTGTATTGTGAACACGACAGTATTTTCAAAAGAACTGTATTGTTAGTGTTATCGTGACATTATAGAAATTAATTAAACAACTAAGAATGTCTTGACTCATCACCTAGCCTAACTCACTGCTCATCGTGAGCACGGCTTTCTAGGGATATAAGAATTGGCTTGAGCAAGAATGCAAGGACAGCTACGAGTTTTAAGCTCAAGTAAGAACTTGCTATATTTAGCACTCCTAATGCAACTAATGGATCATCTTGCTACAATGTGTAATTCTTTCTCTGTTAATGGAAGTTAAGAGGCTCCTAGGAGACGCAAAACACCAATATTTTTTATAGAATATTACAGTGTGCAGCGACAAATTCCCTGCCTGCCTACCTAGCTCGTTCCCCATCGTTATTTTCCTGAGATTTACGATATGGTTTTGCTTTCGAATGAATGCTTGGTTAGACCCTGAATGGTTGCTTCTTTTGTACAGTATTATTCTGATAAGAAATAAAAGCATCTTAAAGTATCAGGTCGTGACGTCTTCCATACAACAAGAAGTTTGTAGGTGTTCCTCAGGAGGCTATTCATAGACCACCAGTGTCACCGTGTTCTCGACTTTGCTACCTACTTCTTTTACTTCTTTCATATCTGGCAGACTCGTTCAGCTCAAGGTGCTTCATATTATGTGTATACTTATTTATGCTTGAATATGAAGTCTTTAGAGGGTTCCAAAGATATTGGAAGTCGTATGCCAATGTATAACGCATGTTAACATTTTTCCGATTCATAAAGGATTCCCTTTACTTTCATTTCTTTACTGTCATGTAATTGAACGTGGAAAATACAAACTCTTAATTTTGTGTTTAGTTTGTGAAAATTGAAATAACAATTATAAATGAACAACCTATATATTACATACTTGTGTTTTTTTAATTTGGTTAAATATTTCATGATTAATGAATACTAATGGTTAACATGACGAAGACCACTTAGAGAAATAAGCATTTCAATTCTCTTGCGTCAACTAAAAATTCCAGTTTAGGCAAAATCCTTCTAAGGATAAATTCGAATTAGGATATCAAGCACAATCATTAGGGTCACATGGATGCTAATCAGGATTACGTACATTATAGTTAGGAAACTAATTTTTTTATCGAATTAGGATTAGGATTAGGTAATTAAAACCACAAGCACGACATATATGACAACATATATAATAATTAAAATCACAGGCCCGATAATTAGGATCACATGCGCGATGATTAAAATCACTGAGATTATTAGCATCACAGAATAATTAAGATCAAAAGGATAGTAATTAAAATCACGAGCACGATAGTTTTTGATACAGCTTGTATAATTTGTGTTAAGAACCTACCAGCCAACAAACGCGTATTACTGAAACTATTTTTATGAAGCAACGTAAGGCTCACACAAGACATACAGAGTGTAATAAAGCTCACCAGCTTAGTCGACTGGTGAGTGAATCTGCTTGCGAGCGGAAAGACCCGGGTTCGAATCCCGCTGCCGACATGGTTGACGCGGCTAGAAATACGGCATGGGACTTGGGTAAACAACCGAATAATTATCGAAGTAATTATCCGACCCAAGAATGGGCCAGAAGGTTCGTTCCTACAGCCTCATTTTATTCTATTCTATTCTAATACATAATTTCCTTTTTCAAAGCCCTTTGCTTTAAAAAAAGGGAAGTTATGTTGCCGCATCCTGTAGTTCACAGGTGTTCGGAGACCCTTTAAAAAACTGCTCCCGAGCTACCACTATATCTCTTAAAGTCCTGCCTTTGATCGAATGGAGATTGTCCAGTAACAATCTTTGTCTGAGAAACCAATCAAAGATGCAAGAACCGAGCATTTAAAATAGTTCCCAGCCAATTTAAAGTTATCCTGCTCTGAAACGTAGAGTTCGTATTTCTTTGATAAGGAAGTAAATGTAGCGCTGTTGTCGTGGTTGGTCATTCTAAGTAATTATTAAGAGCTTTTAGATAAGTATAAATTTTCGAGCTCTGTGCACCATGAACAAAAGTTGGATTCTAATTTTAGCGACACTAAGTCTCACAATTCCAGCAATCATTCCAGCTTGGAATGAATGTCATTGCTTCTGATTGGCTTGTTGTACGGACGAAGATGATTTGTCATGATTTGATTGGTTCACAAAGCTGTGGGCGTGTGAGAGGAAATAACCGCAACAGAAAAGTCTCTTTTATTGCTGTTTTCAGGTAAGGCAATCCTGTCCCTTCACGTCGACGGGTACCTAAATTTCATACAAAAATATTGCTGTCATACCTCTGACGAATTCACACCATGGTATTATTTTTACCTTGGTTTATTTCAGGCAAATACTTACGACGATCAATGCGTAAAAATGTAATTTTATTTAACAGTGGATAGGGAAAGTTTCTAGATCTAAAAAATTGTTTTAAAAAATGCTTCTCATTTCAGTGTAAATTCTCTTCGAATATTGATAAAATGTTCAAGATAAAATTATCTTCAGATGTCTTTACAGCGCTGCACTTCAGCACAGTGCGTTTTCTTGCCAAATAAACACGCCAAGTCGCATTCACTTGGACAGGCCCACGCGTATTGTGGATACTACACACGTCATAACAACGAAAATAAATGGCTTGGAAGAAAGCGTTTGCAGTTGCGCACTTTACCGTAATTTGACATCTCCCGAGCGGCAATCCCGCTGACAACGCAGCCCAGCACTGCTAGTGTCATTGGTAATGAGATTGCAAAGGTGAGTCGCCGGTGCTTTCTGCTCATTAACTGCTAATGAGCTCACAAACCGCCGATGTTATCGAAATTGCCTCATCGCTGTGAATTGAAATTCGTGAGCCTAATGCAACTTAGGATTGGTTGAGGCCCTTCAAGGAGAAAACACGACCTACTTACGAGCAAATTATTTGAATTGACCAAGTGAGTTCAGCTGCCAATTACATAGGGTTAAGTCCGTGTAAAGCAAGGGTACGACCTGCTTAATTTAATCGTAATGTTTAAATAAATTGAAGGAAATTCTGGTGATTTGTGAGGAGAGATTTTGGCTAACTTTCTAGTCTGTGTACACGTCTTACTCACGTGTGTAATCTGTGTACATTTTTTGAGATGCCCTCTGTAACTCAGTATTTTCCTCAATGATGACTATTTGTTGAACAATTATTTTTGACGTGTTCAGCCAGGAAAAACTTGTTCAAAATAGTCGCTCTATATTGCTTTGATAAATGTTATAAGAGAGCAGAAACTTACTCACTTACTCATGCTTTTACTACAAGACAAGATTTCGACCAGTAATTATTTTTGTCTAACCTTGCTTTCATTTAAACAAAATAAAAATTGCACTGATGTTTGTTTAATTGATTGAGAGCTATGGTATTTATTGTTCTAGACTGGGACTCAAATAGTGGGTTGAAAGAACTGAAACAGCTGGAAGTGGCTTTTTACTCAGCGAAGCAAAGAAATAAATGGCCAGTTCGGCCTCTTCATATTTCAAAAGCCGTTCGCTCCACCGGCGCTTCAGTTCATCAGGATGGCTTTGCTCGAGGATATTAATTGCACTTCAAGACAGCTTGAGGAACACAATAAGCGGTCAGTTTTACCTCCGCTCTTTAATTTGCTTGAGCCTCTCTACTTTAAGGCGTTCCGTGATAGAGTAAGAATGGGGCATCTCAACATTCATATTAATAGGACTGTTAAGTGTTAAGCTATCTGGTATAAGTGGAATGCTTATCGGGTGTTATCTGGTAAAACTTGAATATTATCTAGTGGCAGCAGTATGTTAACTGGCATGTTAATTGGTATGTTATTGGGATAAGCGGCATATTGATTTCTTGCAAACTCATGTGTATTTTGTACACAGCCTAAACTTATAATATTTAGGCAGTTGCAAGACAGATCTGATGTCCCACATTCCATAAACGTGGTGCGGAATTTAAAGTGTGTAGTTTTGAATGTAAAATGGAGAGTATAGATTGAGAAGCGTGTGGCTTAGAGTATAGACTATTTATCTCTGAAGATAGAACGTAGAGTGCGGAGCATGGAATGCAGAATGAGTAGAGCGTGTAGATGTAACAATTTTCGAAATGTTTCAGCTAATAGAATGTAATGTGATAGTTGTAGAAGTGCCACCAGGGCAGTGGCAGCAGTAGTGCCACCAAGACAAAGGCTATAGGAACTCCCGTTCATTGTTACAAACAGCACATCTATGGTGCATCCAATGCTTCTCACTCGTCCACCAGCTGCAACTTCAGCAAGTTTAGACTGCGTTACAAGTTGTGGATGCGACTACAATTATAATTATGTCTTGAGCAATGTTAACACAGCTCCGGCTACCTGGATATCAATATCTACCTCGGCATTTGTATGGTGCATCCTCATGGAAGGATTAATTCGCAAATATAAATTCATTTTAACACCAATATCAGCTAGTAATTAATGGCTTTCAAGATAGGTATATTCGGCATCATTGGCCGTAGTATAGTGTTGACGGCTGAACACAACACGCCATTCGAAAACGTTCTTTTCTAAAGGTTTTGATTCACAATTCTTCCTCAAAATAGTATGACGGCTTAAGTGATAAATGCTTTGTACTGTATCTAAGTGCCAGCCATGATGTTTCACAGCCCACGCACTCATTATTAGGCTAGTTATCGATGCGCTTATCGGACATGGTATCTGAGTCCTGACACATTGATGAAAATATTCCGATGGTTTCGGCATTGTAGTCCAAAGCAAGTTGTCATTCTGAGGCGTACCTGTGAAGCTCTTTCAGGCGTGTAATCGATTCTGTTGAATCGAGGCTCATACACACTCGTCTTCATCATTATTGCTGCGTTCTTTTTCTTGGAACTGCATGGACGTCACCTTAGTGACGTCCTAAAGCGTAAAATGAGGGTTTTTATCGCCGTGAGACGTTGCATAGGCTTACTCTGTAGAAAAGAAAATACCATAAGTCTTTTTTATGTATTTATTGAAATAATCTTGGTAATGATACAGGGAGTTTTGTGTCTTCTTTTCTTCATAGAACTTTCACTATTTTTGAAAAGGTAAATTTTCAAGCAGTCTAAGCTCAAGGTTATCAACACTGGTCAGAGTGCATATGTTCACCATTCCCAGCATCAAATAATACTTCTTTCATTGCACCCTTTACTTTCATTGCACCCTGGTGTATTTATACCATACCTGAACATGAATTCACACTACTGGACTTCCACTTAAGAAGTAAAATATAAATATTTATCGACCTAAGCTGCCATGCGACGTATGCTTCTCCAGTTCTTACTTCTACTTGAAGGTGGAAAACCCGAAAGGGAGAAGTGATTTTATTCTGGATGATTCACATTATGTTTAAGGTATTCAAATTTACTCGACAACGTTATAATAGAACTATTCTAAAATTTCAATAATATTTTTCCTTCTCTCACTGTGAATGGCATAATTTGTTGATGTTTTAGAAGTTAAGAAACAGCGTACGAGAGATGTTCAATTTTGCAAACAATTACACAGGCACGTCAGGCCCTGTCGTTATTATTGGGTGGTTCTTATATTTTCCATAAATTTAAACGGTTCATGGGCATCAAATGGTCATTTTGAGGTTAAAAAAAACTGTGTCTGAATTATTAAAGCGATCAGACAACTATGCGGACAGTGCAGGTCAATTTATACATGTGATATATTGAGGAGCCTCCAGTCTGTTAGATATATTAGATATGTACATGAATTACCCAGCGCTGCTCGAATAATTGTCTGATTTCTTTAATAATTCAGACACAGTTTTTTACCCCAAAGCGAACATTTAAAAACCACGGGATCTTTTAATTTTATGAAAAGAATAGGGACTACTCTAACCTTTATGAATATTACTGAGTTTGTAAAAAAACAGGCAATGGTATAGCTCCAGTGGATTAGTAAAAGTGATGAAAAGAAGCAAGGACAGGGATTTGTAACTGTAGTCACTTTTATCCTTTAGCGACGAAAAGGACCATACGGTCCTCTTTCACGGTCTTAAGGAGAATTGTTCTAATAATTAAACAGTGAGCAATATGAGGTTGCTACTAGGTTTGAACGCGGCGGCATGTTACAGCGTCGTTCTTTTGGCTGCCTGGCTCTCAGCGTGCTTCATTGCATCAGTGTACAGACGATCTTTGTGAGCTTAAACGTAGAAACTAGAAAAAGAAATTGGTCGGTAAAGGGTTAATCCAGCTTCCATTAGAGCCGGAATTAATTTTTTTTCTAAATTTACATTATTTTTGTTATAAATTAGGTTGAAGAAACATCAGAGAACGGTAATAAAACTTTATTTTCATTTAAAAAAACCTTTATATAGGGAAATAAACAGAAAAAATGTAACCCTAGGCGCTTGGACATGGATTATTATTGCGTATCATATAGGCAACGCTAGGTTATAATGGGTTAATGCGCTAGGATATAAGTCTGTATATAAAATATGCAAGATGAATAGAACTGCTGAAAAAAGGCACGATGAAGGAATGAACAGGACTATGTTATGTCAAACTGTGCTTGTTCTCCACAAGGTGAAAAAATGAACAATAAGAGCAGGACGCTTTTTTCCTGCGCGCATACAGGGAAGCAGAAAACTTTGTAAAAGAGTCTTTTAATACTGGTGCAAAGTTTTGCTCTATTAGAAACTTTAATCAAAAAAACGTCTTTGTTTTCATTCAAAAATTGTCTTTTGTTTTTCGCCGCGGTATTGCGAGGAAAAAGTTGAAAGCCGCGAAATAGAAAAATGTCCGGTTAGAAAATCTTAGTCATGCCATCGATTAAAAAAAATTGTGTTTCCGGTCGTAGATATATCTGACAAAGCATCGGGACAGCGATTGTTCTTTGTTTTTTGCGTGAGAATAATAGCGTGCGCTTGTGATTGGAGCAATCAGTTCTTTTTTTTTTTTTTTTTGAGAAGAACCGGTGGGTTTCCGCGTTCATTTCTGATCTATTGGATCACACTGAAAAAAGTTATATGAATTTCCCTTTCCAGTGGCCTTGTAGAGAACGCTGCCGACTGTGACAGAGCTTTGGGGAACGCTTCATTGACCAAAAACATCCATAAACTTATAGCATACTTTTTCTTGTTCTTGGTATTGAGAAAACTCATTAATTGGGGCGGGACTAATTTTAGTCCTGAATATATTTGATAGAGCATCCTTGCTTTCAGACTACGCTTGTGCAGAAGCATTTGATAAAATCAGACGTCAGAGATAATAGGCTAACATCAAGAGTCCGCTATCGATTTCAACCATTTAATGAAAAAAAAAGCATTTCACGAGAACTCGTTGGCAACCATCAATTCTAAGGGAGTAGTGGTCGAAGATTCGGATCTCTGCTTGCAAAGAAATAAGTCTTATCTGTGAGGGAACATGACTGCGTCCAGACGTTGCTGTATGCATATTGAATATTATGAGCAGGGTAGGTAGCAGTGCTATATCAAGGACTTTTGAGTGTCTTTTTAGCCTTGAGTAGGAAAAAATTAGGATTGGCTTCCAGTCGATAGTATCGCTTCTCTAGTCCTTCAAATGTCCGTTAAGGGAAAGACTTTGGACAGCCAAAAACGACAAGGTGGAGCACTGGCTCAGAAAAACAGGAGCTGCGATGTATGTTCGAGTCTCAGTTTAGAAGAGTATTGCAGAATTGTTGCTGTGCTCTCACGTTTCTCTCTGATCGTACTACCTGCGCAAATTTTTATTTTTTTCATGAAAGAATTTTTACACGTTATTTTTACTGTAGAACTTTCGCATTCCTAACTGTTGTGAAGGATGTTGGGAAGTATGCTGTGAAGGATATTGTGAAGAATGTGTAGGATGTTGTGAAGGATGTTGTGAAGGATGTTGTGTAGGATGTTGTGTAGGATCTTGTGAAGGATCTTGTGAAGGATCTTGTGAAGGATCTTGTGAAGGATCTTGTGAAGGATGTTGTTAAGGATGTCGTGAAGGATGTTAGACGAAGTGACACTTTTTTCCTCGATTGTAGAGTCAATTATATGAATTGTTTACCCTATACAATACTGAGGAGCATGTGTATCTATTGTTCATAGTTACCTTCAATAAACCTAGCTCTATCATATAGGATTAAAGATTTTGAGCTCCAGTTTTAGCATTATGATTCCATCATAATTATTTTGAATAAAACTGACGATGGATTCGATTTCCAATATTGGTATAATTTCAAACGGAGGAATTGCGATTAAGTAGGAAAAAGTTGGGAAGGGGGAAGGGATAAAAAAATTATAAAGAAAACATCTTGCGTATGACCTTGCTCTACCATGCTCATGTTCACAAGACATACCGTGTGTGCCGTGTAGACAACACGACCAACAGGGAAGAGGTTCAAGGATTTCCAGCAACTCATTTCCTGAACTGAGTGCAATTCTTAAGATAATTATTGGGACAGCGTTGCGTGGATGCTACTTGAGGGATAATTGGTTTAATTTGAATATTAAATGAAAGTAGTACACTGCGGCATTTTCCTTCCATTTTGAATGACGCTTTGATAGAAAAATAAATAAATTACAGAAGAAGAGACCTATCAGTCATCTAGCTTACGGCCATGTTGACGCTAGGTAAAAGCGTGTAATCTGCTAATTTATAAATTTCCTCTTTTGTTCTCATGAATGTCATCATGAATAGTCGTTACGAGGGAGTGGAAATATGTATATTCAAATCAGTGTCCTCTCAGTTAACACACCGTACTTCTATCCACCTGGTCATTAAGAAAATTGCGATCAAGAAAATTGAAAAAATCTTTATAACTTCCCCGTGATCAACATGAACGTGTATCAAATGCTGCAGTTGTGAAGAAACCAAAACTCAGTATTCAAAAGTTTCTGCGTAGCATCTATGTTAGGCTCAGCGTTCTATGCGATAATTGTGAATAGATCATTCGAATGAGTTTCAAATTCGTCAGTGTCTTGTATATGAAAACAAAAGATTGTCAGTTAGGTCAATATTTTTTGATGTCTACGACAACTTGGCGGTTGTGTCTCCCGTTTTACATCTCAGGGCACTCGAGGAAATGAGACATTCACAAAAGAAGCAGAGCTGTGGGACGTGAAGCGATGACCAGCCCTGTCTGATAGTGATGCTGCTGATGGTAGTGCTGCTGCTGATGGTAGTGCTGCTGCTGATGGTAGTGCTGCTGTTGATCATCATTGCTCCTCTGCCACATGCTGATAGTGCTCTTGCTGCTTGTGATGCTAGTGCTGCTACTGATGATGATTGTGTTGGTGCTCCTGTTACGGAATATATTGATGCAGCTGCTGATGGTGCTGATTTATACCTCTTTTATTGTTACAGCTTCTATTACTTATTCTGAATTGATGCTGAAAGAGTAATAAATAATGATGGTGTTGCTGCTGCTGCTGTTTCTCCTGCCATCTTGTTTATGTGTTGATTGTTTGTTAATTCATATTGAGTTATATTGCTCAAAATGAATACATTGGAAGCAGCTTAGCTTGCACTTGTGCATTTGAAGTCAAGGATATGCTCAATATAGAATAGAATTAGGCTATAGGAACGAACCTTCTGGCCCATTCTTGGGTCAGAGAATTACTTCGATAATTATTCGGTTGTATACCCAAGTCCCATGCCGTATTTCTAGCCGCGTCAACCATGTCAGCAGCGGGATTCGAACCCGGGTCTTTCCGCTCGCAAGCAGATTCGCTCACCAGTCGACCAAGCTGGTGATGCTTGGATATGTCATAATGTTGGTATTCATCAGCGACAGATCTGCATGGCTGAGCCTCTTCATTTTCTGAAGTTTAAGATTAGTATCAGGATTTAGTTCGATAGCTTTCCAAAGTTTTAATTGTCATTTTGACACTTATCGCCTGCAACGAATACAAAGAATTTGCTTTAAAATTCATTTATGTAAGCATCTCTTCTTGCTAATTATTCAAGCTCATTAGAGTAAAGTGCATGTGATTGCATGCATACGAGATGTGTACAGCTGTGTACAAAACAAATATCATCAATGTTCTATTCAGCATTCGATCGTGCAAACATTAATGACAAGAACTCATTAATGTAGAGGACCAGAGAAATGTAAAAGTATTTGTTCATGGTGTGATAGTACTCATACAGTAAAATTAATTCACTCCCTGTCTAGTACTTGCATTTGATCGTGCATACATATATGAGTATCATTATGTAATTAGTTTCTACATAATGATAGGAATGTTCTAGGAGTGATCATGAGATTGGGGCATTATCGAATTCATTCGATTATATGTGTAAATTAAAACCCCTTGATATGCACATGCAGGGTGCAACAACATAACTTCCTTTTTTTAAAAGTGTTTATTTTTACATCATTAATTTCCACTGCGAAGCTCTATGGTACACAAATTTACCTTTTTCCCCTGGCTTATTTTCACTACCGGAAGGTTCAATTAACTAGAGCGAACTATTAAGTAGAAGTACATTTACCGTTGAAGAGGTGGTCAATTTGTCTAATTATCAATGGTAAAATACCGAACAGTTATTTCCGTCATTATACGAGCAATTTTAATTTAAGTAAACCGTAAATACACTTAACAGTTTAGGATCTCCACAAGGTTCAAAGCTTCACCTTAAGTCTACGAACACTGCACCGAATATTTAAGTATCTTCGATGGAAAAATCAGGTTCACCTTAAGTCTACGGTAAATGCACCGAATATTTAAGTATCTCCGACAAAATAATCAGATGCACCATTAGTCTACGGTAAATGCACCGGACATTTAAGTATCTCCCAAGAGGTGATGAAGATCACGTTTAGTCTACGGTAAATGCACCGAATATTTAAGTATTTCTGACGTGGTAATCAGTTTACATTAGGTCTACAATGAATGCACCGAACAGTCAAGTACCTCCGAAGAGTTGCGTAATCAATTTTTCTAAGCCTAAAATCTCCTGTAAGCAGTTCGGGGAATGTTAATGCACCATGTAACTGTTGGAAATAATCTTACTTCACGTTGTTCGCATTCTGAATATACTAAAAAACTTACACTCTGGCTATGTGTCGTGATGGATATTGTTCTATTTTTTTACCATAAATTAGAAATATTTCGCAAATTAGCCATTACGTTCAATTTTGTACCTCTTTCGGACATAAATGCATTTTACCTTCTTAATATGATTTCAATAGGTATGCTAGATATTTTTAAATGTAGTTTGGGTTGGATTTCATATTATATTATACTTCTGCTAATACTGCTCAAAAAGACACATTAAGGTCTACACATTCAATACATATTTTTTATCCAATTTGCAAAGCAGGATTTTTGATTAAAATTGGTTTTGTACAATGTGAGAGCAACGAAGCAAGTTTCACTTTGGTAATTCTTTGAGATAAACTATAATGCACTGAATTCTTTTGGCTTCACTGCATAGAAAAAATGAACAAAAACCATGTTTTTATTGAGTAAAGGCCTTAAAATAAGCTAAAAAAAGCATTAAAACTTCCTGATGCACGATCATTTAATTTTATAATACAAGCAGTGCCTTGAAGAGACTAGTTGAACAGAGATAAAATACTTTACTACGTACTATTTAGTAGGACAGACCTATCATGGAATCTAATTAATTTATGCATTTAATTAAGATAAGAGTTTTCAGGAGCATTCCGATGTTTTGCTCAGCAATTAATCAAATTTTCACGCGGCATGAAATTCAACCGAAGCTATTCAATATTTTCATGGATGAAACCATGGTCTGTGATGAGACAGTGGCCCTGGGACTTTTGCAAGACTCGTCTGATGTAAGCACCAGAATGTTACAAGTTCTGGACCAGATTACCTCTCAGCTACTCAGCAGTAGCGCCTTATTAGGCTTCCACCACCAACAAGTTGCGTCGTCATTAAGAACAAGTGTTGTGGCTCAGGCATCACTCCAGCATGCGAGTGGTAAAAGAAGTGCTCTTGTGTAGCGTGTGTTACAACAAACAAAATATTTTAAAATGTATGATGGCCAATATTGTTGGTGAGATATGACTGGATATATCATGTGAAAGAGGGAGGTTATTGGATCTTCGTGTGTTCATTGATTTTTTATTGCATAATGAATTAATTAATTAATTAAATTGTTTGTTATTGAAAATGAATTTTAATAGTTATTTATAATAATATAATATTTTACAGATATTAATTTGTATATTATTAATAATAATTTTACTGTCCCACTATAATAATACACAGTTGGATGGTTGGTTGCTTGGTTGGTCCGCCTCTCTTCCACGCTTGTAAGGATTTAAATTGGAGAACATTCGTCAACTGAATAACAGGATGAGATACCATGCAGTTTTATCCCTGAATTACGATGACAAATATAGTTTTTAGAATATATGCCTCAAAGTTAAAATACTACATGTTGAAATCAATTGTTTATCTTATTCTGAGTATTGACTTCTCAATAGAACGGGTATACATGTATTGTGGACACCATAGACACCTCCTTTAATGCGGAAACTCCTTTGCAAAGCCCGCGTCCACTGGCAAATTAAAGGAAAAAATTCAGTAATAAACATGATTTTTTTCAGGTGGGGATCTATTAATTATTTCATAATTGATTGTTAGAAATCCAGTAACTCATATTCATTACAAACTAGACAGTTCCCGTGGAAATTTCACAGTTTAGATTAGACTAATTTGAAATTGTTACAGAGACGAATCTATTAACGATTTAAGAAAAATTGTTTTAAATAAATATTTTTCCTGTATTTATACAGGACTTTTATTCTGTATCTTATCTACCGATAACATGGTCGTATAGAAGAAGGCTAATACCGGGAAAAAATGGTGTATTTTATGGTCATCCGGCATCTTTCATATCCAC
Organism: Trinorchestia longiramus; assembly: GCA_006783055.1. Lineage (NCBI taxonomy): Eukaryota > Metazoa > Arthropoda > Malacostraca > Amphipoda > Talitridae > Trinorchestia > Trinorchestia longiramus. Next base: position 21,617 of record VCRD01003772.1, read on the forward strand.
AATAATAGGCTTATAATACAATTCAATAATTTTTCTTCATTAATAGATTGGAAATAATGGGACAGTCACACACAAATGAAAAATAGAGCAACAGAGATGGAGGTACACTGTGTATTATATAAGTAAATAATTTTTTCTTTTTGTTGATATTATTGCTATTTTTTCAGAGACATCAATTCACAATAGTAGTACTCATGTCAATCCCTTATGTCTCGATCATCCTAAGCTCAAAATGTAACGATATTAACATAGAAAGTAGAAAAATATTGTCAGAGTAGCTGCCAATATTCTCAGTTTTCTAGGATCATGTTTTTATTTTATTACATATGCACACCAGCTGATATGTGCATGTACTAGTAATTGTCAGAGCAGCTGAGAATAGACGTGTGTGCACATCAACATTTATGAATTAGTTCACTTTAAACAGTGTACTACGTGTTCATTTAGTGGAAAAAATAAAAAGTGGTTTAACGGTGCCACTTTTCCCACTTGAAATGTAATTTACAGCTAAATGACTTTCTTACAGCATTTAATTTGAGCGTAAAATCTTTCAAAAAGAATATGATCCTAACATCTAGGGCAGAAGTACTCAACCACTCTCTGAAAAAGAACAGCAATACAATTTTCTACATATCAATGGTCCATACGATAATCCTAGCTTAATACGAGGGCGTATGAATCAAGTCGTGAACTACATATTTTGTTGAAAACACGTTAAAATAGCTACATAATAATATTAACTTCCTAACATACTTTTAAGGACATTTTTTTAAGAGGAGGTACTGGGGTTTAAACAATAGCACTCGGTTGTCTAGATTTGGACTGCGGTCTGCCAATTGAGTACCTCTAATTCTAGGGGTTAACCTTCTCAACAGCGGGCAGAAAGTCTGCCAGGGCTTGTCCCAAATAATCGACGCCGCCGATATCTCCCAACCTCAATTGCCTCGTCTCATATCGAGAAGAGCCCCGGTCTTTTGAAGACTTCTTCTTTGTTAAAAAAAAAACAATGCAATATATTGAAGTTGCAGAAAACCCACCGGCGGGAATTTGTTCGGCCATGTGTGGGCGCTGCAGTGTGGCAAAGCAAAACCCATGGCCGCACTGCTCTCGTCTCAAAGTGCAGACTAGTATTTTAAAGCTGGCTCTTTCTTCGAGCAAATGTACTGGACTAATGAAACGTTTTTTCTAAAGCGACGCATCAAGATTCTTCCTTTGCATGCCCAGTACTGTTTAAATTTGAGAAATGCGTGTTTAAGAAGTAATTAGGCCATTGAAGGGAATAAATAAATAAATAAATAAATTGTCAAATCATTAATACATCGATTCGTTTTTATGATAAATATGGTAGCTTCATATGCTTTTTGAAAAATATATGTGATACGGACATTTGTTTGATATGGAGGACAAAAAAATGTGATCAGTGATGCAAAGAAGGAAATAAGTTCTGATTCTTTATGATGAAAAGAGAATTCCTTTTACAGACATTTACTCTCATTTTTTATCGGCTACAAACTTAGTTTGCAGCTGTGCCTCAGAATACTCAAAGTTTGCAGGCGAATTTTTATAATCCAACTATGTGTAACTTTTATTAATGACACCTCATACTCACCAGTCTACGGAAAGAATATCTTTTGCTGCCCATAATCATTCTCAAATCATCAATGTATTTTAGTAGATTGTATCAATTGTTATTGCAGCAGCGGAGGGTATGACTAATTGAAGCAAGTGACGCTACTGACAGTCAATTGATGATCACATCAAAAGTGTTGGCTCAAGAAGAACTACCATTCAGTTTAAATGAGACCCAATGCATCATACAAATATGTCAATAAATTTGAATGCACAAACATCAATGTAAGAATCAGCCAGTTCATTTGGCATTCCCAGGAACCTATAAATAAATGAAGGCCCAAACAATTGTGTTTATATGAAATACTTTTCAAAATTAATACGGTGCTAATGCATTATATATTTGTGATTGATACCAAATATTTTGTTGAAACTGACTGCTTACAGTAAATTGATGAATTATTTCATTGTATCGAGAGAAATTTCAACTCAATCTTGTCTGTACATTCTAGCTGGTGTATTAATGCATTGTTTTCATTCACTGTCGTCATTTACAGTTTTCACTTGCTGTTACCACTTATTCTTCTCAACCGAATCTAATAAAATGAATGATGAACTTTTAACCAAATTTCACAGAACTGAACTGATCTAGAAGATAAAATAAGAATATTTTCCATGTAAGATAATTAAAATTTGACACGTTGCTATCATGCAACTTGCGTAAAGATCAATAGAATTTTTGTCGTATTGAAACATTTCGAGAATTTAAAATTTCATCGTATGAAAATCGATGAGATATCACAGGGAATTAAAATTATCAGAGTGTTAACGAGAGAGTTTTTTTGTCTAATATAATCTAAATTTATATAATCTTCCATCTGTAGAATTCATAGAAGAAAAGGAAGACACAAGTGTGATTTCTTGCAAAATTTTGACAAACATATGAAGTGCCATCCCAACTTACTAAAATGTAACATGCTTCAAAATCCTTTCATTTTATTAGCTGTGTTTTCTAAAGAACACTCGAGAATTAAGCCGAGCAAGACTTGAGGTCCTTCTAACCTCCACAAGTTCTTTGATAGCAGAGTCTTGCAAAATTACAGACTCGTTCTCCTCACAGCACAGCATCATCCTTCATGCTACGTCCACTCGCTCATTTTTGCCTGACTCAACCTCCAGCAAATCCTCGACTCGAAGATTTGCGTGAGGAACGCCGCGGTGTTTGGCCAGGAGCGTGCTTCTTTCTGAAGATTTGATAGCGTATTAATCAGAGATTAAGGTTAGGGGAAATAAGACTTCGCAGAGCTGTGGATGGGGAAGGTTACACTCAAATGAATTTACGCGTCTGCTTGACCTATATATGTATGCTGTATCTGAAAAAACGCTCCTAAATTGAATTAGTTCATACGAATTTGTGTGTTGCACGACATTTACAAAAAAAAACTTGGAATTACTTATTATAACTCGCTTTGACTCGTGTAAATATTTTTTGTACACACGTCTTTGTACCAAAATATAAAATCAACATTCATTGTTGCATGCCATTAGGCAAAAAAGCTACGCTATTTGAAATACAGAGTAAATACTATATTGAAGTATGTGGGACAGAATTATGTCATGAAATTAATTACGAGTAAAACCATGATTGTAACTTCCATGTGAATATTCTGTTTCATGTATGAAGTACTGTAAATATATATATCCACTTGGAGATTAAGATAGTTGGAAAAATTATTCCAAAATACTATAAGCTAAACAAACTAAGAGCAGTTATGTATGTAACACTTTTTATGTTTAAGATCTCATCTTTTTTTCTTGTTATTGATCTTTCAAGATCTTTATCTCAAGAACCGCATCAGTACGCAAGTTTATAAACAGTATTTTTCCAGTTCATCTCACGTAGCGCCTTTATCCACCAGTTGACACGAAGAAAACTGCAGGCAATGTAGTGTCTGTGATGAAGAACGCAGCATACAGCTACAAACACTCGGTGTTCAGCACACATGAGCAGCTAGGACGATGTTCTGCTTAACAGATCATCTATTAAGACGTCCTAGATGCTGGAAGACGCAGTGCGGCGCCGCTGTAAGTTTTAAGACCGCGGATTTACTCGAAAATTTAAGGAAATTGGCCATCGCATTTAACGCCGCGTTCCGCAATGCAGTGCTCGATGCCTTGATTGATGCAGGAATTTACGAGGCACGTCATGCAGATGCGTACGTTTTCGATAATATGACGTGCAAAATTGAAAAGAATAAAACTCATGCATGAAATAATTGAATGAAAACGCTTTTAAATGATAATAAATGCAACTCTTTGTGGCAGTTGGCCATTCAAGGTTGTGAAATGAAAACTAATACAAAGTTGTGTAAAAATATTTCGACAACATTGAGGCAGGTAATTAGTTATTATTTACCTGATGGAAGCGTGCGATGTTGTAAGTAGCATGACAGCAGTTAATTGGGGTAATCAGGAGTGAAATTAGAGTGAAAAAGTGGAAATATTTTGTTTCATGACATTATTTGTTAGCTTGCAAGTTTGTGCCCATGTACGATATTATCAATAATTGCAGTACGCAGTGTGAATCTGAACCAATAATTTTCCCAACATCATCTATTGCAGAAGCCTCTTTAGGCTGTGCTGAAAGTGTCTATCCTCGTCAGCTTACAAAGTACGCTAATTAAAGGCAGCGTTATCAAACAACCCACTGTCGAGTCTAGAGGTCTGGCTGTGGAAGTTGTTATAGGAAACTCTCAATCATTTTAATGGCTTGAATGCATTAATTTTCTCTAATGTGAGTTGTCAGCGTACTGCGATTGGCATCTCAGGTGTGATATTCTTCATTCATTTCGGTCTTTTTTATTCTTTATACATGTTTTGCATTTTCAAAGTGACTACTCTGCCTCTGCTGACGTATTAACATATATCTGCAATTTGCTTACTACTGTTTTACTATGTACTAAACACAATGCACTCAGCACTGCGTTCTATGGACTATGCCCTCGTACTATGTGCGTACTAAATGTACCCACTGGCGGAGGTAAAATTTCCTTAAAAAGCTTTACAAACTGTGAACTACTTTTACTCGAAACCGTAGATGTTATTAGAAGAGGAGACCTATCAGTATCTATCACTGTGCGATCTTTTCATGGTTTCAATAAAAAGCTTAACCAGCTCCATCGTGCAGTTCTGCAGTTACGATAAAATTTTAATAACAAGTTCCTCATTAACAACAGCTGACAAAGGAACAAAGGTCGTTCCATTACCGAGCAAAGACCTCGTGGTGTGCTGGAAATGAAGTATGTTCATTTTAGATGCTTATTATCAGCCAATTAATGAGTATATTCATTCTAGCTGCTTTTATTAGTCAATTAATGAGTGTGTTCATTCTTAGTGTGCATTATAAGTGGGTTAATGAGGTAATTAAACGGCGACTAAGGAGGGAGATATTGACTGGCAGATGCTGACTACAACAGAGGATACTTAATCAGAAGCCAAAGCCTAATATGACCTCCCAGATTAAGTAGGAGACTCCTACGAGTTAAATCGGCTTCCCATTTCCCTTACAGTATCTCACTGACAAACTTGGCGTTGAGTGATTATTGGGTTAATGCATCATACATGACATGAAGTCGCAAGTAGTTGCTGTGAAGCGTAGTGAAGATATGTATATACTGCTGAACTTCTGTTAATTTTATTCATTCGATCACGTATGCTGATTTTTTTGAATAGTCAACTTTACGCAGAAGCTCTTAAAGACAAGATCCAAAAAGGGCATCTGTACACGTGAACACGAGCATTAGAGATGGGGCTAATCCCAACTACTACTAATCTTCCTCTTATTTATTTTCTCAATTCTTCTCCTTACTCTTACTTCTCTTTCACAGCCTTTTCTTCTTCTTACATCTTTTCATTCTTCTCCTTCCTTTAACTTCTCCATCTCATTCTTTAGTTCGATTCCATACGTGATTTGACTGTTTACCTTGTTCGTTTAACAACTTAAAGTATGATTATCACAATGTCTATTAGTATAATCTAGCTAATTTTTAAATTCCTCAATTTACCATATAAAATCAATATTTTGCTCAATGCCCGTCCAACCCTTCCCGCTAAACCGCTTTAATGTATTATAGTTCCACACAATATCATATTTCTTTTGTTTTTCTACCTTATGTGTTTTTATCAGATAAAATTGTAACATGAAACCACGACCTTCGCGGGAGCTCCGCAAAACAATTATTTTAATTCTTGCTGAATTCTAGCTAAATTCAGTGGAAAAAATTCTGTATCATTTTTGAGAGCGAGTTCCTTTAATAAGGCGTCATTCATCAGGACAAGAGGAAAAAACTGTAATTTCCGGCGCTGTCAGTCTTGGTGGCACTAAATCTGCCCTCTGCAGCCGCGCCTTCTAACCAAAACTTCTGCAAGAAAAGCAAAGTCTTTCCAGTTTTGGCCATCTTTCCTATACCACTTTCTATATCTTACGATTGTTCTAACTAAATAGATACTAATTTTGCCTTTACGACATGGATTTCTTGAAAGCTGTTTGGTCAGATGAAAACGATGTCCTCATAGTAACTAATACAAATGTTACATATTTTTTAGTAAAAAAGTGTTCTTCGCGATCTACATTAATTCGTTTTAGATGAAGTCTTTCATAGCAAAATACGAGAGCCATGAGATTTACTTCCGAGCTTACAGAAATTTGGGACACTTTTAAGTGCTGTCACTAGTTTGGTGTTGCAGTGGGGGACGTCGTTGTATTCTATTGGAAAATAGAGTTAATTAAACAATTGTTTTGTTACGATTTCAGGTCTAACGCTCATATAGAGAATAAAATATCATATCTGAAGCAACGCAACTAAAACTTCAATTCTGCAGGTTACCTACTTTTTTGTATATGTAATTGCTATGCTAATAAAATATAGTGAAAAACACACTAAGTATTGATGTTTTCAGTACTATCATTTTTTAATATTTTAAAGGTACTGAGAAGTTTTGTCGAATTGTAATCAATTCACAGATTGTTTTAAATTCTAGGTAGATCTAAAAATCTCATTTCATCGTCGAAGTACCTATGATCAATCATCTTTTAGTTTTTGAAAAACTAAAACATTTTTAATTCCAACTTCCTATTTGTCAGAAAGCAACATGTCCTTCACGTACTTGAAACCTGTACAACTTATGTACTTCAGAACACAATTGGAGAAAAAGATGTATACATATGCGTCAAAATAAGGGTAATTTTCAAACAAAAAATCTATATAAGCGTTTAAAGTTTTAGTCGTAAACGTGCGTGATGCGTAAATCTTGAATAACTTGGTAAAAGAAAACTATTAAAGAGGTGAAATCAACGAATTGTTCTTGTGACAGAGCATTTGTACGTCGCTTCGATATCATTGCTACTGGCGGTATGAATATTGTGTTATCTAAACCCCGCCTCTCTGTGTGACTCTTCCCATTAGAATTGAAATGAATTTTTCCTTTGCATGTCCGAATACAAAAATTATATTCATGAATTTCGAATCGATGATTACTTCCGTTCCAGACGACAGTAAAAAACAATGCAGTGTGACGATCGAAATTATTACTAAATAAGAGTTTATTGTTATAAAAATATTTACCATGTACCTGTACATTATTTTCAATTTCGTACGCATGACAAACATCAAAGCGCTAGTTTGCTTATGAGCATTGATCTGAACAGAACGTTTGAACTTACGGGAATAGAGTTTAAACCTTGTTGAAATTCAGAGCTATGGTCAAAAAAATTAAAAGCCAGAAAAATTCTCGATCCAGCTTCGTATTTTATAATTTGTTTTTTTGAAACCAAACGCACTAAGTACATAGTTCGTAATCAAGAGTTCTGAGTAAAGATCCTGAGTAATGGTCTAAAAATCAAGCATCAAGAAAAGCCCTAAGACTTCACTCAATGGAGCAGATGTTCCAGCCTGAGACGCATCTTTTCAAATATTTGTGGAAGCTCAAGTCGAGGAAATTAAACATCCGCCGCACGTATCGAGTGGGCCAACGAATGAAGAAGTAGATTTCGTTGCTGAGAAACCAGCAGCTGAGCTGTTCTGTTCGTCAATTGGCGGGGATAGACGAGATTAAGGGCTCGTTCTTGGGGATGGAGTTGATTATTGTCCAATTGACGGGAAGTGAAATGGATTAAGGGCTCGTTCTTGGGGAGGAAGTTGATTATTGTCCAATTGACGGGAAGGAAAATGGATTAAGGGCTCGTTCTTGGGGAGGAAGTTGATTATTGTCCAATTGACGGGAATTGAAATGGATTAAGGGCTCGTTCTTGGGGAGGGAGTTGATTAATGTCCAATTGACGGGAATTGAAATGGATTATGGGCTCGTTCTTGGGGATGGAGTTGATTATTGTCCAATTGACGGGAATTGAAATGGATTGTGGGCTCGTTCTTGGGGATAGAGTTGATTAATGTCCAATTGACGGGAAGTGAAATGGATTAACACGTTGACTCCGAAGTGGTACGTATGTGTACCACGTAGGTTAGGTTCTGTAATTTTTTCAGATCCTTCTAGTGACTATGCGTACTAAGTGAAGTTTTACACCAATCAGGCAATCGGAGTCAACGTGATAAGGGCTCGTTCTTGGGGATGGGGTTGATTATTGTCCAATTGACGGGAAGTGGAATGGATTATGGGCTCGTTCTTGGGGATGGAGTTGATTATTGTCCAATTGACGGGAAGTAAAATGGATTAAAGGCTGCTCTTGGGGATGGAGTTGATTATTGTCCAATTGACGGGAAGTAAAATGGATTAAAGGCTGTTCTTGGGGATGGAGTGGATTTTTGTCCAATTGACGGGAAGTGAAATGGATTAAAGGCTGTTCTTGGGGATGGAGTTGATTATTGCCCAATTGACGGGAAGTGAAATGGATTAAAGGCTGTTCTTGGGGATGGGGTTGATTATTGGTCAATAGAAGGGAAGGAAAATGAATTATTCATATTTTTGTGCAAAGAAATGTGAATTATTCATATTTTTGTGCAAAGAAAAGTGAATTACTGGTCAAATAGATTAGATGAACTGGATTATTGGTCAATTGGAGCAGTTAGACTAAGCTATTGGACAATTTGCAAGGGTTAGTGTGGGTAATTTGCCTACCTATAAGAGGTAGACTGGAGTGTTTGCCAGCTGTTAGGCAAGAGCTTGTGTGATAAAGGAGGAATACTGACAGTTTGCTTACAAGTTCCCTTATGCTATTAATTCCATACTTTTACTCTCAGGAAGTCTCCAACAAGTAAAACAGCTTGTAAATCTTTGATCTGCTCCATTACCAAAACTGAAATGATGAAATGAGACAGAAAACTCGGGTTCTTCTATTACAATACGAGTGTTATTTCTTTCAAGCTCTGATAGGGTATAAAAAAACAAATTTACGTAGCACTAGGTTTATTACCAGAAGTACTGCAGGGTCTTACTTATTTCTCTACATATGTAAACGCCAAAACGAATACAGTCCGATTGCTCGAGGTATGGGCAATGGAACAAGGCCGCTACCATCGATGTTGCCATCAAATGGGAATTACGAAGTGTTATCCGTTTTCTGCGAGCAGAAGGATGTAGTGCAACTGAAATCAATCGCAGAATGAGCGAAGTGTTCGGTGACAACTCTATGAGAGGAGAGTACGGGAATGGTGTATCAAATTTAAAGAAAGTTGACGTAGACCACCATTTGCGTCCTTGTCCACCTTGTACGAAACTACAATATGAATCATTGACATCCATGAACTAATTATTATCAGCCTAAGAATTTTGGTGGATTTCTTATGTCAGGTAAAAAGATCAATCCCACATATTCAGCATCATGTTGCAGCAGTTGACTGAGCTGACTAGTCTTGAGCCTCTGCTCCTCAGCTGACTATTGCTTCTTAACTCAGTGAGTAAGCGCTGGAATAGTCAGCACAGCATCATGTGTACTCTAATAGTTCTCTGATGATGCTTAGTAGTTCTCTTGTACATCAGAACTATTGTACAGTTCATACGTAGAACTGAGTATTGTACAGTCCATGTATAGAACTGAGTATTCGAGCAGTATATTGGATACCTAATACTTGTTTTAGCTGCACGTACAAACGACGTTCATCCAACACTTTGTGTTTAAACTGAACACAATCGGTATTTTCGAAGATCACATGATAGATTTCCTTCACATGTATTCAGTACATGATACGTTTTCTTTTGTTCATTCAAGACATCGTACTTTTTCATTTATTTATTGAGTACAAAATATCGTTTCATTAACACATTCAGTAGCTGGCACTCTCATACAGTCGTTCATTCAAGATCTGCGAGTTGTTTAAGCTGTACAAATTCCTTGTTTTGTTGCCCACTTCAAAATGCATCCAGCAACTGTGTCAGAGATGGTGGACAAATAAAGACACGGACTCAGAGCTGTATTTCCCAAGGGAAATTATGACAGCAGGTAGCCGCAGCTGTAGGGCATTGACAAGACAGATACGTCAAGTTTGTCAAACCTTCTCTGTCAAAACAGGCGAAAACCCCGCTAGGCAAGCTCAGTTAAATCAAAATGTCAGCGAAATTCATTTTGACATCCTCTGCATAGCTGAAATCGGTGAGAAATCAGTTTTGGTAGTTTGAGCTACAATTTCTCTTCATAAATTCTGAAACACATCTCTCAGTTGTGTTCAAATTCAATGAGATATATATTCCTGTCGACTTTGGGACATGTAAAGGAATTTACGGACTTATTTCATGTAAAATTTTTATTCTGGGTATTTTAATGGCAACATTAGCCAAGAAACCAGAACTCGGCAGCCTGACAGGTGGACTGATGCATCACACCGAGGTTTCATATTTATTAATAATAGGTTTAATAGGTCGTGATACCTGAGAATATTAATAGCGTTGCTGTGTGGTTGTGTTACCATGGTGAGACTTGAAGTAATGACATAAAATATATCGAACTAATTACGTAGAAAATTACGTATCCAACCAGGTGTTGCAAGATTCATACATAATATCCAAGTTGGTGCAGCAAAAACATTGTATATTACAGGGTGTCTCAAAAAAATGTACTCACGCTTTAACCGTTGCTAACATGCTGTCTTCTTTGTGTTGCAGGTGTGAGGTTCGAACCTTGGCGAACATGATTCTTTAATCACATTTAATCATGTTTGCAAAGGTTCGAACCTCACACCTGCAACACAAAGAAGACAGCATGTTAGCAACGGTTAAAGGGTGAGTACATTTTTTTGAGACACCCTGTATTTATTTAAGTAGTTTAATCCAATTTGTCTCTGGTAAATCAGGAGGGTGGGAGGATTAAATTTTTCTGGTAGATTAGAAAACTTTTTTTCGTAGATAAGGAGAACTTGCTCTCTCACTTAATCAGGAGGATTTATGTTTTCAGTAGATGAGGAAGATTTAGTCTGTTACATTCATATCTTCAAATAGATTACGTAGCGATAAATGTACCCAAATACATGACTTAATTTACTATATGTATGATGAAGAAATGGCATAGTAAAGAATTTTGATGTTTACAGAGGAAGACTTGACTCACAGTGAGGCAACTCAATGACTTTTTCCTCGCTGTCCTCCACTTAGTGACTTCCATTATGGCTAGTTATTCAAAGTTTGCTATAAAAGAAATGTTATTTTAATAATTATTGTGAGTTGCTAAACTTTTCAAGAGAAGCCTGGCTTTGAAGTCTCACAAGGTGTGTATTTCAGCAGCTCAAAAATTGCGTCACTTTTTTGAGAGTCTCACACTGCTATACAAAAAATTAGTGCCGATGAATAATTCTTTAGCATTTTTTAAATCCTAGACGCATTCTAATGGAGTAATCAAAAATATTTTTTAAGCTTGTAAAATACCTGGCATTTACTCGATGAAATAATCGATGAGTTTTGGTGAGCGTACGAATGAATGTAGATCGCTTTTAAAACTTGAAAATAAATGATGTATTTTTCACGTGACGTATAGATTGCATGCAAGTTTTTGTTTTTAGTAAAAATAACTCGGATCTGCACCCACTCGTCTCTTTTAAAAACACAGACTTGAAGAGGAATAAAATACTTTTGCGATTATAAAAATGATGACATTGCTTCTGTTTTACAAACATGAATGATCAGGCGATCATAAATATTCTAATTTTTTGGATATCTTCAGATCAAAAGGTATTAAAATTTGTTGTGCTTATACCATGTTCGTGGAGGACATAAATAAATTGTCGGGCAGAAATGAATGCACCTGGAATTATTTACTACACTAGTACAGTAATGGAAGGCTCGACGTTACAGCAAGACGGGATGATGTGCCTGGATGCACAGGTCATGGAATTTCTCGTACTTATAGAGTAGTTACTTTGCAGTCTATGGAGTACGGTATGATATAGTTACTTATTTGGTATAGATTTTTCGCACCGTAAACTTTTAAGCTATATTCCGAACATGTTGTTGCCAATTTTTAATGGCTGGACAACAATATCATACCTATATAAAGTAGTCCATCTCATAAGAATGTGCCTCATTTTATTGAAAAAAATTTCAGTGCATGATGAACCGCCATATTTTCATATCAAGAGCGTTGCTTTCCATCATAAATAGGTAAATTTTACTCATTCGTATTTACAATTACCATTTTTCTCTTCAAATAAAGTACAAAAATATGTTTGGAATAATGCACGTAAAACCACGTCGCTGCATCGTGATTACATAAATTGAAACTGAACGGTTCAATTGATTCTGGTTGCACTCAGAAAAATGTAACATCGTATATTTGTACCCGATTCCTTCTGTGAAAACTCGTATTGTGCCGTTAATGGTGTTACTGACTCGTATTGTGCCGTTAATGGTGTTACTGACTC